>JAFEMH010000297.1:667500-867406 GCA_022495995.1 Adenophora triphylla var. japonica | reverse complement strand
ACACACTAATCAAAGTTAAGATTATACTCTATTGTTTTTTCTACCAAAACAAATAGTAAAGACGATTACATAACGATATTAATTATGAGTCAAAATAGTTATACACCTAGGGCATAACACCAACAATCTCCCACGCACTAGGCCCAATCTCATATGTATCATATACCCATGGACCTAACATAACCATCATGCTTTGCTTGTGCGAAGGACTTTGTAAGCGGATCCCCTATGTTATAGTCGGTTGATACTTTGCATATCTTAACGTCTCCTCTTTCTATGAATTCTCGAATGAGGTGGAAAACGTCTAGGAAATGTGTGTTTGGATTGTTGATGTGACCTTGGTTCCTTTGCTTGGGCAATGACACCATTGTTGTCACAATAAAGTTCCACCGGCATTAGTGATACTTGGAGGCTGAATGAACAGCTCAGCCGAAAAAAAATAAAAAATAGGGAGTCGCCATTACCCATTTTTACAAGGAAACTGCGAAAACCTTTTGAAAGAGAAAATGGGTTCGAGAGGTCGGGTTACGTGTTGGGAAAGAGCCGAGAGTTCACCCCTGACCATGCCTCGTCCGCTTGACGGAGTCTTTCTATGTTCAACATTCAAAGCATCAAAATGTGTGTGGCAATTGTGTGTGAAGCAAGATATGTAAAATGAAATTCATGTTAATGCTTTATTTTATTAGCTCAAGAAGGGAGATTACAACTTGCATAAGCCATTTGCCATGGGAGGCCACATCCACGTTTACAAAGAGGAGGACGGGATTACAAGCTGGCCCCGGAACCTCTTTGCTTTGCGAGAGGGCTTGTTGTGTCGCATGACCACACGGGGGACACGAGAGTTCGGTTGTGTTACGCGTGACAACGCTACGAAACACTTTGCGAAAGGTTTTACAAATCAATCACGAAATTGAAACAAATCTATCCCAATCACTTCAAATGAGTGTGGATATTGAAGATCAGCACTCTGTTTGGGAAGATGATAATCAAACTAATAGAAACTTGACTTACAGGCTGAAGGATGATCCTGCCGCTTGAGATGGGCACGATGATGTCGCGTGACACAGACTCCTCATGTCCAATTTGTGTCGCGTGACACATGTTTACCTATCTGTAGGAACCTTACAACCGACGAGGCAATGGTATTCAACGGATGCCAAGCCCGAGATCAAGCAATTATACCAAGGCAATTCGGAAACAAGCACGAATCAAAGACGGATCAACGAAAGGAGTGTGGATATGGGAGATCCACACTTCCTTTGACAACCAAATTGCAATTATAATTAGATCACATTATGAACATGTCAATTGGATCAAGTAAATACAATTTAAACAGAGAGATGGCGGTTGCCACTTGATAATCTAAGGGTGGATGGGAGTACACGATTATCAAGTGGAGAGGGATGGGAATTGCAATGAAGAAAGTAAATGAGAGAGAGAGAGAGAGATGGAGGGAATCGTTACCCTTGTAGTCCACCACCAATACACCAAGCTAGGTGTATTGGCCTTCAATTCAGCTTTTGGACGTGGAATCGAACACATGTGGGGTGCTGGATGGAGATCTTCAAGGTGTTAGTGAGGTATAGAGGTAGATGGGTGAATTGGTATGAGAGAGATTGAGGAATTGGAAGGGAATTGATATGTGTTGGTGTGGGAGGAGGAGAGAGATTCGGTTCTGGTGTAATTTCTGCAGAGTGACATTGTGGAGTGGAAAAGGATCCCCAAATGAGAGGCAGAGGGTCTTATTTATAGCCTGCTTGTTGGTGGTCATGTTGTGTCGCACGACTTCATGCATCCACTTTCCATGCTTCGATTTGTCGCACGACTTAAGCAAGCAATAACTGTTTTTGGCACCAAATGCTGCTTCTGGAATATTCTGAATTAATACCTTAAAAGTCCAAAGCAGTTAATTCCCTGTAGGTCCTTCTATCCGGGAAAAATACTAAAAAAATACTTCCTTCGCGAGAAACTTATGAAATGTTTCCGGACGTCTCGAAACGGACCGGGAATTTACCAAAATGCCCCTTAATGCAATTTTATCATATTAAAATGCACCTAAAAGGGTCGCGAATTGAATTGGCATACTTACAGGAACGACATCCAAGTCACTAATGAACTTCTTGATCCAAACTGCCTCTTTAGCTGCATCGGATGCCGCTATATATTCGGCCTTAATTGTAGAATCGGCTATGGTACTTTGCTTGGAACTTTTTCAACAAATCGTACCTCCGTTAAGCATAAACACAAACCACGATTGCGATCTAAAAATCATCTTTGTCGGTTTAGAAGCTTGCATCCGTATAACCCTTTACAATAAGATCATCTTTCATACCTCCAAAGACCAAGAACGCATCCTTAGTCCTTCTTAAGTACTTAAGGATCGTCTTAATCGCCATCCAATGGTTTTCACGAGGATCGGGTGGTATCGACTCGTCATGCTAAGAGCATACGAGACATCGAGTCTAGTACAAAACATAGCATACATGATAGATCCAATAGCCGAAGCGTATGGAATCTCATTCATTCTCTTTCGCTCACCAGGCTTGTCTTAGGATACCGAGTCTTGCTAAGAGTAACACCATGACTCATTGGCAAGTTTCCTCTCTTAGAATTTTCCATCTTGAATCTTCTAAGAACTTTTTCAATGTAAGTACTTTGACTCAAACCAATCATTCTTTAGATCTATCTCTATAGATCTTGATGCCAAGGATGTAGGCGGCTTCACCCATATCTTTCATTGAGAAACACATCCCTAACCTAGACTTGACGGTTTGAAGTGCGGGAATGTCGTTTCCAATAAGTAAGATATCATCGACATACAATATTAGAAATAGTACTACGCTCCCGCGAACTTCATATATACATGATTCATCTTCGTTCTTGATGAAGCCAAACTCTTTGATCGATTCATCAAAACGAATATTCTAACTCCTAGAAGCTTGCTTCAACCCATATATGGATCTTTGCAGCTTGTATACTTTATTAAAATTTCTTGGATCGACAAACCCTTCAGGCTGTGTCATGTACACATCCTCAAGTAGCTTCCCATTTAGGAAAGATGTTTTGACATCCATTTGCAATATCTCATAGTCATAATATGCGACTATGGAAATTAAAATTCTAACAAACTTAAGCATTGCAACTGGCGAAAATGTTTCATCATAGGCAATACCATGAATTTGCCTATATCCCTTTGCTACTGAAGCTAACCTTGTAAGTATGCACCTTCCCATCCATGTCGGTCTTCTTCTTGAAGACCCACTTGCACCATATGGTTTTTACACCTTCAGGTGGATCAATCAAGTTCCAAACTTGATTATCATCCATGGATTGTAATTCAGATTCCATGGCTCCTCGCCATTTATCCGAATCAGGAGTGGACTTCGCCTCTTGATAGGAAGTAGGTTCATCATTCTCAATGACTTCCACTTCATTACTTTCTGATACAAGAAATCCATATCTCTCGGGTTCGGATCGTAACCTATCCGATCTACGATGGACTTGTGCATCTTGAACCGGTTCCACAACTCCTTGTGAATTTGGTTCCGTCTCTACTCTCGGTTCCATGTTATCTTCGGGCTCTTGAACTTCTTCAAGATTAATTTTACTCCCACTAGATCCTTTATTGAGAAACTGTTTCTCAAGAAAAGTACCATATTGAGCAACAAACACTTTGTTCTCATTGCGGTTGTAAAAGTAATATCCTTTAGTTTCCTTAGGATAACCAATGAAAATAACTTTGTCAGATTTTGGTGCTAACTTATCGGAGACAAGTCTCTTCACATAAGCTTCGCAACCCCAAATCTTCATGAAAGACAAATTTGGTTTTCTTCCATGCCACATCTCATGTGGGGTCTTAGGAGCCGATTTAGTAGGGACTCTGTTCAGTGTGAACGCAGCAGTCTCTAATGCATGTCCCCAAAAGGAAATAGGAAGGTCAACTTGACTCATCATCGAACGAACCATGTCCAACAAGGTTCTATTCCTCCTCTCAGACACACCATTCCATTGTGGTGTTCCGGGTGGAGTCAACTCTGAAACGATTCCACAGTTTTTGAGATGATTGTCAAACTCTTGGCTTAAATATTCACCACCTCGATCGGATCGAAGTACTTTAATAGTTTTGCCAAGTTGATTTTGTACTTCATTTTGAAATATTCTAAATATCTCAAACGATTCACTTTTGGACTTCATCAGATAGACATAGTCATATCTAGATAAGTCATCAGTGAATGTAATGAAATACCGAAATCCTCCCCTAGCAATGCTACTTAATGGTCCACATACATCTGTATGTACTAGGGCCAATAAGTCACTAGCCCTTCCACTACTCTTAGTGTAGGGTGGTTTGGTCATTTTACCCAATAAACAAGATTCGCATATCTCGTATGATTCATAATCATGTGAGTCTAAAAGTCCATCTTTATGGAGTTTAGAAATACGTTTCTCATTTATATGACCAAGCCGACAATGCCACATGAATGTGTTGTTCACATCATTCGGTTTAGATTTCTTATTTACATTATAGATATCTTCAACATCATTTTGTTTCTCAACATCAAGGATATAAAGGCCATTAAATGAATTTGCAATACAATAAAGCATATCATTTAAATAAATAGAAAACTTCTTATTCTCAATAAGAAACCTATATCCTTCATTATCCAAACAAGAAACAGAAATAATATTCCTACTCAAATCCGGAACGTAATAACAATTGTTCAAAATAATTACTAGTCCACTAGGTAAAGTGACTTCATAAGTCCCTACGACTAATGCAGCAACTCTTTCTTCATTTCCCACACGTAGGTCTACTTCACCTTCTTTGAGTAACTTTCTATTCTTTAGTACCTGCACATTTAAACAAATGTGAGATCCACATCCGGTATCCAATACCCAAGAACAAAAAGTAGAAAGGAGAATATATATCATATAGATACCTGAATCAGTAGCAATCGTATTTCCCTTAACTTTTAGGCCTTCCTTATAAGCCTTGCAATTTCGCTTCCAATGACCAACCTCTTGGCAATGGTAGAAAATTGCATCCTTTTGAGACACTTCTGGTTTAGCCTCTTCGGCATTGGCAACTTTTGCCTTAGGTTTAGCAACTTTTGCTTTACCTTCTTTGCCTTCCTTTTTTAACCCCTTTCCTTTGTTAACCATTAACACATTTGCGCTACTAGGCTTCTTGATATTTTTCTCTGTAGTCATAAGCATCGCATGAAATTCTGACAGATTTTTCTTCATTCCACTCATGTTATAGTTCATAATGAAATGACCATAACTTTCAAGCAATATCGTATCCGTTGCGAGTTCCAAACTCATATGATACCCAAGCCTATCAAGGTGCTCAATATATCATTTCATCTTAAGGACATGAGGACCTACCGAGCTTCCCCTCTAGCATCTTGCATGCATTAAGGGTCTTCACCACATCATACCTCTCTTGCCTATCAGATTGCACTTAGAACATTTCCTTTAAGCGCAGATGCTAGGTCAAAAGCAGCTTCCATGTGCTCAAGGTCCTTATGAAGAGCCTTACACATGGTAGCATGCATAAGGCAAGCAACATCATTAGAATCATCAACATGTTTCTTATGTTGCTCCTTATCTGCCCTTGCAGCCACTACCAGAAACAGGTGTTTTAGCGACGAAATTATCAGCGACGGATTCATTCCGTCGCTAA
This sequence comes from Adenophora triphylla var. japonica, assembly GCA_022495995.1. Taxonomy (NCBI): domain Eukaryota; kingdom Viridiplantae; phylum Streptophyta; class Magnoliopsida; order Asterales; family Campanulaceae; genus Adenophora; species Adenophora triphylla. Next base: position 861,720 of record JAFEMH010000297.1, on the reverse strand, counting down.
ATAGCTACGGAATATAAGCTTTAGCGTCGGAATTATTTTGGCGTCAAATTTAGCTACGGAATTTAATTCCGCCGCTAAAACGAATATTCCTCGAATATTCGTTTAATTACCGCCACTATTTTCGCGGTTGAATTACCGACGAATATTCCGCCGCTAAATCTTTATCGACTTTAATTATTCCGCCGGTGAAAATATATCATTTCTTTATTTTTTTATTTATCGGCGTCGGAAATATTCCGACGGTGAAATTAAAATATATTTTTTTTAAAATATTACACCGACGAATATTTTCCGCCGAATAATTAATTTTTTTAATTTATCGGCGTCGGAAATATTCGACGGTGAAATTAAATGTTTTTTTATTTTTTTAAATTAAACACCGACGGAATATTTCCGCCGCCGATAATTTAATATTTTTATTTTTCGGCGACGGAAATATTCCGTTGCGATATTAAAATGTAATTTTTGTTTATTTTTAGAACTAATTAACAAAATAACAAACTAAAAAACATTAAAGTATCATAAATATTTTTGATATTTTTGAAAAAATAAATAAATCATAAATATTTATTAATTTTAATTTAATAAATATCATTATTTTTATTTATGTAAAATATGAAAGTTATTTTAAATTACTCTCAAAAAAATAAATATGACTCAATAAATATTATTTTTGAAAAAATAAATACCACATAAATATTTATTAATTTTAATTTAATAAATATCATTCTTTATAATTATTTAAAACATGAAAATTATTTTAAATTACACTAAAAAAATAAATATGAGTCAATAAATACACTATACCCTATACCCTATACACTATACCATATACCATATACCCTATACCCTATACACTATACCCTATACCCTATACACTATATCCTATACCCTATACCCTATACCCTATATACTATACCCTATACGCTATACCCTATACACTATACCCTATATCCCTATACCCTATACCCTATACCCTATACACTATACACTATACACTATACACTATACACTATACACTATACCATATACCCTATACCATATACCCTATACCCTATACACTATACCCTATACCCTATACACTATACCCTATACCCTATACCCTATACCCTATACACTATACCCTATACACTATACCCTATACACTATACCCTATACACTATACCCTATACCCTATACCCTATACCCTATACCCTATACACTATACCCTATACCCTATACCCTATACCCTATATCCCTATACCCTATATCCCTATACCCTATACCCTATACCCTATACACTATACCCTATACACTATACCCTATACACTATACCATATACCCTATACCATATACCCTATACCCTATACCCTATACCCTATACCCTATACACTATACCCTATACACTATACCCTATACCCTATACCCTATACCCTATACCCTATACACTATACACTATACCCTATACCTTATACCCTATACCCTATACCCTATACCCTATACCCTATACACTATACCATATACCCTATACACTATACCCTATATCCCTATACCCTATACCCTATACCCTATACACTATACACTATACACTATACCCTATACACTATACCCTATACACTATACCCTATACACTATACCATATACCCTATACCATATGCCCTATACTCCTATACCCTATACTCTATGCTCCTATACATATACACTATGCCCTATACCCTATGCCTATACTCCTATACACTATACGCTATACCTATACACTATACACTATACACTATACACTATACTTATACTTATGCCCTATACCCTATACACTATACACTATACACTATACACTAATTAATCCTAGGCCCTAAATCCTAACCCCTAACCCCTAAACCCTAAACCCTAACCCCTAAACCCTAAAACCCTGACCCCTAAACCCTAACCCCTAAACAATAAACCCTAAACCCTAAACTCTTATAAACCCTAAACCCTAACCCCTAAGGTATAGTATATAGTGTATATTGTATAATAGATATGGTATAGGTCTATAGGTATATTATATAGTATATAAAGTGTATAGGTATGTGGTATAGTATATGTATATTGTATAGTGTATATTGTATAGAGTATGGTGGTATGGGAGTGGTATAGTATAGCATATGTATATAGTGTATAGTGGTATAGTGGTATAGGGTATAGGGTATGTGGTATAGTGTAAGTATGATAGTGGTATAGAGTATAGAGTATAGGTATGTGGTATGTGGTATATGGTAGGTATATGGTATAGTGTATATGGTATAGTGTATAGGGTATAGTTGTAAGTACCCCAATCTGGATCACTCCCTTTCAAACACCCGGGAAACACCGCAGACTCATCCACGCAGTCTCGGAGACCTCTCTCACTCAAAACCCTCTCAAAACCCTCTCAAACCCCAACCAAACCAAGGGAGGAGCCTTTCTCGGGATAAAAAGGGACAAAAGGACCTTTTGGGAATTTTCAGGAAATCAGAAAAGCAATTAAGGTCCGTACGGACCTCTTTGTTTCAATGATTACTAAATCCCCTTAAAGTCCACAATATTCCCTCAAATCCCGGGAGAAATGATGACTTCCATGCAGAGTTGGTCCGCATTTTGACCTTCAGCATGCAAGATGGTCCGCACGACCTTATTGCTCAGTGAACATCATCATTCCCAAATATTCTCCATCATTGCGCATTCCTCAAATCGAGGAAATCCAAAATTCGGATAACCAAGAAGGTCCGTACGACCTTCCTTGCTCCGAAATTTTTACTATAAATAGAGGGCTTCCCCCTCCTCATTTTTTCACACCTCCCACTTCTCTCTTCCTCCCTAAGCCTTCCGGCTCCCTTCTAAGACCTTTTCGAGGCATTCCTGCCCCTTCGATCCTTCCGAGGCCTTCCGAGCCCCCTCGAGGTGCTCCGAAGCCTCCCGAGCGCTCCCGAGACGCTCCCGCGCTGCCCCGAGGCACTCTCGAGGTACTCGAGGCCCTCGTGGTACTCCGAGGCCTCGTCGGTCTTTCCACGGTCCCGCTCTTTCCGAGTCAAACCGGCGATCCCAAACCTCACGCAAACCTCCCCGCCCGAATCCAACCACCCATTCCAACGCACGCCGAAATCCCCGCCCGACTCGAACTAACGACGCCGAAACCCGGATTTATCCCCACGCACGCGAAATCCCTGCCCGAGTGATCCTAACGCAGCCTACGCACGCGAACTTCTCAACGTTAGCCTTCACGCTGAAACTCACGCGTCGTCCGCGGACAACCGGTGCATCCCCGGCAATCCTAACGCTACTCCGACCTCAAACACTATTCCCCCGCGGAAGATGACACGAACCAACATTGGTAAGGCTTCCTTCCTATTCTATTTCAATACATTTCAATACAATGTAGACATCCGATACAAAGATGCATTTTTAAAAGCACACACACACACACACACAACTTTTTAAAGGATATTAGTGTATCCGAAAGACTCGTTTTTACGAGGCTACCTGGTGAGCTCTAATATTCTAATATTCTCTTCCCGAGGAGTCATCTCGACCTCCGAACTCAAAATCTCATCACACAAAAACAGCTTTAAAATTTATCTTTAAACCGATGCCCTTTTTCAATGTTTTGGCTTAATAAACTGCGCGTGGCGACTTCTACAAAATGCGAAAGCAAAACGGCGAGACACTCTCCAACGCGCAAACGCTAAAACGGACAAAGCTGATGCCGGGCGCCGATTGTGCGCTCTTCTCATCCGGGCGACTTCCCGAACATGCGACGACATTGCGAGATGCACGGTTCCTGCGCGCGAGCCGATCCTGTAATTTGGGCTTGGCGACTCCACGCAGGGACATTTGTTTTAAAAAAACTTTTAAACAAAACAAAAGATTTTTAAAATTGATTCGAGGGTCAAACTTTCGCTTCATTTTACCCCTTCCTTTAACTGTTGTGTGTGTGCACGTGCTTCGTTTTTATTTTACAAAAAAATAAAAATACAAAAAAAAAAAATGCATCAATATACATCTCGTGCATACATTTAAAATTCTTCAAAAATTTCTATTTTACTCGTAAAAGAATTTTAGAGACCGCACACTACGCGCACCGTCGCTCTGGTTACACCGCACTTACCACTCACCGCCGCCTGGTTACACCGCACACTATGCGCACCGTCGCTGATACACCGCACACTACAACCCTTAACCCGGGAGTGGTCTCGGGCCATGCAGTCCGTTTGGTCTTCCTAGGCCTCTTGGGCGCGCACGGGATCATTCCAAACATCCCATCCTAGCCAAGCGCCAACCCCGCACGTTCGAGTCTCAGTCACACTCCGCCCGCATTCTAAGGTTTTTACTCAAGTTGGTTTTTACCTAGCCATTTTCAAGTATACAAATCCTCGGATACATATACTATGCCGGCCATTTTTCGAGTCAAGGCTCTAACTCAAGATCCTCGCGCATCACGCAAAGCGATGAAAGGTCATGCTAAACCCACGCCGACTCGATCTTGATTTCCGAAGCTAAAGAGAGGTCATGCCGAACTCGCACGATGTTCCGTCCCCGATATACATCCATGCCGCATGACACCATGTCATTCACGCCGGTTTTTGATACGCCGCTTTGACGATATAGCGACCTGCCTAACGCCTAACGTCACAGACCCCTTTTGCGTCAGCAAGGTGTAAAGAGAGGTCATGCCGAACTTTGACTCGACCTTGACGCTAAATGGCCGCTCGGCTCACTATTCACATGGCTAACGCATCAAAACGAACATAGACAGTTATCTCTTGGCTCCTGTTAGGTTCGATTTTTAAGTAAATTAGGCAAAAAAAATCTAAGTGGAAACCGCTTGCACTATGTGTGACCTCGTCTGGGCCGCCCACCCCGGGATGTCGAAATACCGCAAAGTGGTTTGCAAAACGAGGGGCTTATAGCCGCACGTATGGTCTCCATCACCTGTGATCTAGCATAGTTGCGAAAAAGAAGAGCAATCTTTTCCAACCTACCTAGATTCTGAGAAAACATGTTGCTTAAGTAAATTAAAACAACAAAAAAAAAAAAAAAAATAAAATCAAGAAACGCCAAGAAACCGCAAAAAGAACGCCACGTGAGCTTTCCCTTTATCCCGTTAAGGCCATTCCCGTGTCTAAACCTTGCCCATCACCCTCCAACCTTTGTTCCGTAGAGTGGTCGAGAGTACCCGGCTCCCGGTTTCAAAGCACAAGAACTCCGTCTCCTGCTGTCAAAACAAGAAGGTCCTACCTTCCTTCCGCCAAAGCTCGTCACTGTGGACACCCCGAATATCCCCTCAGCGGCCAAGCCGGATAACAAGGATGAGAACGGACCTTACCCCCAAGAAATTTCCCAACACCGGAAGAAGTTTGGCAGGTCCTCATGGCTATTGAGAAACGTCAAGGTGAGCATTCTTAAGAAGTCGATCGAAGGTGCCATGCACCACTTCTAATCCTTAGCCACCCAACTACCTCGGGCTTCCTAAGTCGATTTCCGCAATTCCTGATGTACCCTAACGTCTCTCATCAGTTTTCCTCAGGAGTCAACCTCGTTACTACCTCGTACAGCCATGCGTGCTATGACGTAAGGCCACAAGACCTTCCACAGAAAGCTCCCCATCCAGCCTTCCTCAGGTCCTGGGGCATTTCACATGGCTGAACAACGAACACATTTCCTGGACTCCCTCCCCGCTCAAGGACAGCCGAATAGCCGTGTCTGGAAATGGAATTCGTGATGCAATGAACGAGGGCCGCCCGACGAAAGAAGAAGCTATCTTCAACAAAGAGCCAAAAGAGGTGCAATCACCGTGATCCTATCATTTTAGCCAACATTCCTTGAGAACCCTCGTGAAAGTTTCTGACTACTATGTCATCTACTCCAAGAAATCTCCCCACGTGGATCAGATGTGCTCTAGTTCCCGCATTGTGGCCACGCGCAATGCTTGCTCCATGATCAGCTGACGAAGCCGCATCGCCACCGAAGGCCCGAAGGTCCCGATAATCCAACCCCGTCTTTGGGAAGATCTCAAAGCCACTCATTGATGCTTCAAGAAAGCCAGATGGACATCTTCCATTCCCGCCAACGAATCTGAGAACCTGAAATGCGCCCACCATTTCTTACGCCAATCCGCTCCTCCATGGTCACTCTGCAAACGGGAGAGACAAGCAAAACCACAAGTCCGTAGGTGAATGTTCTCGACACGCTTATCGGCCAAATCCTGGGCTGAATCCTCCATGACGACAAAAGGCTCGGAACAAGGCATACTGAACCACGAACCGAAAAGGACCCTACGCCAAAGAAGTCAAAACCCTTCGGGCCCAAAGGTCAAGATCCCCGGAAATGCCCTTGGGTCAAGTATTCACAGCCTCAAGCGCAAATCTGTGCTCAACATCTCACTCGGTCCTTACTCACTTCTTATCTTACCTCCGCACAAGCTTCAAGTTGGAAGAAAGCTCGGCTCTGCATCTCATGGTTCCCATCACAAGACACCCGAGGAGTTGCGGCGCCGGGGATGATCGGCAACGTCAATTACAAAGCAATATCATCACCTTCACGTAATCCCGATCTTCCAAAATTTGGGGCCGACTCACAACGAGCCTCTCTACATAACAGCTCAACCGGACGAGCGCGTTTCGTTCTCGGTGCTTGGTGTATTTTGGGGATCATCCAGCTTTAACGCTCCTTCCAAAACTCAAACAATGACTGGATTTGCTAGGGATCAAAGCAACCGATCTAAAACCCTCGACTCGACTGTGCAATCAAGGCATACGACTCAACATCCCGCCGCCCCTGGGAATAGCCACCAACTCTTTCGTATACTGGAAAACAAGCGTCGTCCCGACAGACTCTCCAAGTCATCGACATCCCGGGATCCACATTCCACCGCCATTTTGGGACGCCTCGGCTACATCACGATCAATGGGGTGGCATCCACTCTCCATCGTTGCGTAAAGTTCGCCTCAAGGAACAGAGCATGACTATCATCTACGGGCGACAAGCATAGTCACTGCGAAATATCTGTGACCGATACCACCCAAGGCCCTGCCTTAGAAATCAAACCCCGATGATGGCATGCATGTTAACAGGTTCACCATCGAAAGCCCAAAGGCCCAAGCGCGTGCCACATAGACTGGCCGCTTTTGATTTGGGACAAGCATCCCTCCCCCGATGAAAATGATGGTAAAGCACATGAATCTACATCCTGGAGCCTTGGCTTGGGAAAACGCCATCGTGGCACTCAACAATGTATCATCAATATCAAAGAATAATACTCTCGCACCGCCCGATACTTCCTACTCAACACATTATGCATGAGGACAAGCGAAAGCCGCACGAAAACGCTCCATGATAGCAATAAAGAGGCTTGCACGCACCTTTCCGATCTTCGGCTCCCATGCCTTCCCGAGCATGACCAAGTACTTCACAAGGAAGGCCGGCTCTAACTGGAAGTAAAGATCCTAAAAGGGAACAGAGGGCCGATCGCCGCTAAACAAAGCCAAGCCGACAACCATGGACAAGCTCCAGCAGTAACTCCCGGCAAGATTCGTGAGGCCTCAAGCCAAATCCCGTCCGAAGAGCATTTCTCGACACACCGCTCGCCTGGGATCCACAACCACCACTATTCACAATGAATTTTGGTTCGAAAACTCCCTCGCGGAAGAACCTCAAAAACTCTCTCGTCAACACTCCCGCCAACAAGCGGGACGTAGTCCGCATTCGAGCTAGTAATGCCCAAGACAAAAGCAAGAGACTCGCAGACGATTTATGCGTGGACGAACCACCGCTCCACTGCTCTTCAAAGAAGAAATCGAGATGCGATCTAATCGATTTTGTTTCGATAACTCTGTGATAGCAATGAGTCGGAACGGTGACATAAAGCCTTTCAAGCCCCATCTCCTATCAAGCCTATTGCCACTCAATAACCGGGCCACCTTTCTCCCGGGCCACCTAAAGAAAAAGGACATGATCGAACAACTTGTCCGACCACCTCGAGTCCTAAATGGTTTAGCGTCAAAACTTCATCCCGAGTCCATTAGCTTTGAATTTGCAGTCTCTCGAGTCATCTCGATGGCCTCACGCCGTAAGATTACGAACTCATTGCCAATAATGTATTCCCGTATGCTCTTAATGAATGCTTCGATCTTTCCGAGTATCTTCTCATTCGCATCTTTAACAACCGATAAATTAACTAACACACAAACAGCTAATAACGATTCACTGATAAAGAAGAAACACATTAATTAAACGAATACATTAAGCAAACATTTAAGCATGTTGTCAAACGAGAGAAAACCGGGCCTAAGCCGCCGAGAAGGTTTTAATCACAACGATTTGCAAGATTGTCAAGAGCCAAAGAGACGCAAGTCCGACGCCATTTCCAAAGACAAGGGATCTTCCCACACCTCAAGAGCGGGAAACCACCTTCATGAAACAAGGAAGACCCACACACGTAAGGGGTCAAAACCAAGAGCATCATGGCCCTAAACGCCTTGCCTTCACTTGCCATCCTCTGGGACATGCTATACAAGAAACGCTACTATGGGCTACTCCTACGCCGCATCGGGCCAAGAAGAAGAGCCGGTTCATGAACGAAGTCCACAACGGGGCTTATGTCCCTACATGAATGCCGAGCCCCGATGCAAATCATTCTCGTGATGGGCTACTACCGGATCTCCATGGAGGCAGATTGCATCCACTTTGTCCGAAGCCGCGATAAGTGCCAACGGTTCTCCAACCTCAATCATCTACCGCCCCACGATCTCTACCGCATGACTACACCTCGCCCTTCGCCACTGGGAATTGACGTCATCGGGAAAATCGCTCCGCCAGCAAAGAACGGTCACGAGTTCATCTTAGTAGCCATCGACTACTTCACCAAATGGGTCGAAGCCAAGTCCTACAAGGTACTCACCTCCAAAAAGGTCGCACATTTCCTCAAGGAAAACATCATATGCCGATACGGCATCCCAAAATGAGGTCATATCGTACAACGGCTCACATTCTCGAAGGAGAATTCGATGCATCGTCGGGCTGAATTCAAAATCACACGCCACAAATCTTCTCCCTACCTGGCCACAAACAAATGGCGCCGTGGAAGCAAAGAAACAAAACCTCGAACGGATCATCCGAAAATGACCACCCGAGGACGAGATTGGCCCGAGAAGCCGCACTCTTGCACTTTGGGGCTACCGCACATCGTCGAATGTACCTACGGGAGAAACCCCATTTGCCCCGACGTACGGGATGGAAGCGCCCTTCCCATCGAGCTAGAAATTCCCTCACTCCGAGTGCCGCTGAAAATGACATCAACGGTCGAATGGCTCCGAAGCCGACATGACGAATTGGCTCGCTAGACGAGCGACGACTAAAGGCCATGGAACACGTCCGAGCCTATCAAAGCAGATGGCTAGAGCTTTCGACAAGAAAGTCAAATCCCGAGACATCGTGGAAGGTGACCTCAGTACTCAAAGAAAAGCCTCCTACTCGAACCAACCCACCGGGAAAATGGGAACCCACATGGATCGCCCTTTCGTGGTTCAAAAGATCTTCCTGAGGCGCCATGAAGCTACTGTACCTAGACGGCAATCCCTTCATGAATCCAAATAACTAAGCAAACTTCGCAGATACTTCGCCCGAAGAAGAACAATCAATCGCGCATCTCGGCACTCCATGTAGTGTCCGAACTACGCACCCGAGCCCTCTAGTCCGGGGAACGTAGGCAACCTTAATTGGTCCGGTCTAAAAATACACAAAAAGTCAAAAGTTTGAATGTCAACCAAGACCTCCATCAAGCTCCGCACTTTTCAAGAACACGCCCTGCCAGCCACCTTGACCAAGTCAAACGACGGCGGCAACATCAAAGGACATCCGAGGGTCACTCAAAGATCAAACGATCGACTCATGTCTACTTCCAAGCCAGGGCTTTGCTTCGCCTCACGCGCTTCAAAAAAGAGCTCGAGCAAGGGCTCACAAAAAAAACAAAAGAAGCTCAAGCGTAAGCTGCGAAATTGAGGTCAAGAGCCCGACGCCAACAAGCGGCAAGGAATCTACGAAAAGACCGTCGTAATCGACTTGTCGTGGGAGCATTCAACCTCTCGCCCAAGCACAAAGCCTCAAAGAAAGGGGATTGCCGCCAGGCCTGCATCGCTTCACCCGCAGATGCAATGTAAAAGTCCAAAGATGGACGCCGACAAAGTGCACAACAAAAGCAAAGGCAAACAAGAGATCTTGCGTCTCGACAAAGCTTTAAAAGTAAATCACAAATCACTAACGGTTACAACATTTCTTGATGAGTTCAAGCACGGTCTACTCTCAAGTTCACAACATGCTAAAAGACAAATTTTAATACATTTAACTAATAATGTGTTTGCAATGCAATGAATGGATACTTAGAGGTCATTCCGCGCCATCTCGCGCTTGTCCCTCGCCATTCTTTCCTTTCTTCCCTCGTCCCCGGCGAGTCTTCTTTCGCTTCACGTGAACCAACTCTGCGTCTCTCGCCCCGAGATCTGGGGTCCTCCCCGTAGAGTCAAATAATCCAAAGCAGCTCTCGTGGCTTCATTCGCCCGTGCTTCGGCTCGGATCTCCTCCTGCGAGTCGTAAAGCAGGACCTCTCCCCGTCGGTCGGTCAACTCTAGTCTCGTAGTCAAACAAAGCGTCTCCGTCACATCCAAAGGGTCGACCAAAGCTTCGGCACTCCTAAGGCAATAGCTACTACGACAACCGGGTCCCCAGAATCGCCGCACGCTCGCTCTCCAAGACCACTTGGGATCGCCTAACACGCCGCTCATACCAAGGGCCGTATACCTGAGTCGCCAACACGACACTCTCCCGACGTCTAAGGAGTACCACAGAGGGAAAGCGGAATACTTCCATACCTCGTAAAATACAAGAAGGCACTGGGGCTGCCATACAAAGAGGAGCTATCTCCGCAGAGCAAGGTCATCCCACCCAACAAAGGCTCCTGCTTCATCCCAAACCGCGGAAACAAGCGACGGAATATAGAAGGAGGACCAAGACAAACCTGGAACTCGACAACGTAGGACCCTTCCTGCAAGATCCTCCCGGTCTCAATCCTCCAAAGGCGGAACCCACCAATGATCTCGATGCGTACTAAGCCGTGCCATCCATCTCTCCTGCACGGACTGATCCATATCCAACACAAGAGGTCGCTCAGCAAATGACCACGCTAAACGACGCCTGTGAAAAAGCCTCCTGCATGGCTCCGGAGTCTCTCTCGCAGCCACACAAGGTGAGCAAAGCGGGGCTTCCCCTCTCATAAAACGATCCCCATCGCCGCGACGGTCGATACCATGAAGAGTCTCCCTCAAAGACCAACGGGAATGCAATATCCTTCTCCACTCTGCAAAGGCTCCTACCACATCTAGCAAAGCGCCATCACAAATGCCAAGGGAGCCGACCGTAAAGAGCGTCGCCATCGTACACAAGGCAAATACATCCCAAGAGACGTCACTCTCATCATCAACCATGAACCGCTCCGGCAGCGTAGAAATGTCGACATATGACCCGAATCGAGGATCATGCCTGCACTTCTTCCAACGAAGTACGAAGAAAGTCTCGCAAGCTTCACGCTCACAAAGCAGCACCACCAACCAAAGGAAGCGAGATGGCCTCCACCTCCGGTCCTCCAATCAAAGCCCGAAAATCCTCAAAAGTGGGCACCATTTCATTGTAGGAGAAACAAGACACGTGCCTCCTAACATCCTGAAGAACTTCGCGGCGGCCCTCACAACAAATCCCAATCAGGAACCAACTCCTTAAAAGACCAAACCGAGCAAAGACGAAACCTTACCTCGAAAGCCCGTCTACGATGCCTCATACGGCGCCGCATCCACGTTTTCAACCGCTCAAGGAAGTGTGCTTGCCTCTCTGCGAAAGCCTCGGCAAAATTCTAGGGACATACGAAGAATCCATGGCAAAAATGGAGGTTCCTAGAGAAAATGGGGAAGAAAGCTCGAAAATGGTACAAATGGGAAAATGAGGAAGAACCGTGCACTCGGAAAGCATTTATGTCCTTCCCAAAAGCAAGGTTGGTCCGTACGGACCTCTTTGCATGCTAAGTATGTCCGTACGGACCTCCTTGCAAACAGTAACCCATTTCCCGTAAAACGGTGCAAAAACCACTGTCCTCAAGAAAACCTTGCTCCAAACAGGTACCCAAACATCAAGCCAAAGCCATTTCCGGCAAACCAACACTACCCACAAACGCACTCTCAGCTCACGTGGCATGTACAAAAATAAAAATAATAATAGCAACAATTTCTAGGACAATTCCCGGGAATCACAAAAATAAATGACATTACATCTTAAAATAAAATACTGTTTGCCATGCAAATACATGTGTTTTATTACAGGTACCCAAAAATGTCTGTTGCTAAACAAAAAAAAAAAAGAGAGAGGGATATGAAAAGAGGGAAAGCAAATGAATACTACTCAGAATCCTCATCATCATCATCCTCGCCAAGATCCTCCAAGGAAAAGTCGGGCATCCCAGCGAACTCGCCCGTCACATCCTCATCGTCGGAATACCGAGCACCCGCCTGAGGCTCCCACGAGAAGTACTCAGAAGGATCAAATCCGGCGAAAGGATCAAAGAAAGAAGGCTCTGAGGAACCCTCACCCTGTGCGCCGTGCGGAGGCATGAACTGATAAAAGGGCTGCTCCCTCGAAGGCCCTGCAGCTCCCGAAGAAGTCCCGGCATCCATGCTATGCCGCCCCCTCAAAGGCCCCTCCTGCTGCGGCTCCGGCTCGGCTCTAGGCGGAGGAACGTCCACAGAATGCCTCGAAGGCATAGGCTCGTACGCCGGCACACGACGCGAAGACCGACAGGACACCTTCGACGCCATCTTCTTAGCAAAGGAGCGCATCGCCACGTAACGGCGAGTCAGCATATCGTAGGCTCTCCCCGGGACCTGCACCAACAAGAAGCCAGGGAAACGCTCATCAAATGCAGTTATACTCAACAACAAAAAGAGAAAAAAAAAAAACGCAGAAAAGATGCCAAGATGGAAAAGAGTCAGCACACTCACCGATCTGTCGGGGTCCACTCTGTATGCAGCAGGAGCTCGCCCGAACGGGCATGGACACCCTCCTCCTCGATCCGTCCCAGCGGACGTACGTAAAATCCGGTCCCGGCATCGGAACCTTCGGGGAGCTGCGGGCCGGCCTCTCTCTCCGCGCCAAAGACTGGGCGTCCTCAGCTTCCTCCTCACGAAGGCCCCGTACTCCTCTCCGTACAAGATGAACTCCTCGGCACCGACACCGTCAAGGTACCTCTCGAAGTCCAGCAAATCCAAGTGCAGAATGGTCCCTAACCCTTCAATTCAATCCCCGGCCATCAGCGTAAGACCGGTCCTCGCCCACTTCAACGGCAATTCAACCACCGGCAGTCAGACGTAAGACCGATCCTCGCCCACTCCAACGGCAATTCAACCAACGCCCGCTCAACGGCAATTCAAGAAGGAGCCAATACCTCCCAGCACGAATATCAAGGCACAAGACGCCTCCAAACGCTCAACGACAACTCAACCACTGAAGGTCCGAAGTCATATTCCCAATGCAGAAAAGGGCCCTACGTGGTCATGCATCCCCGGCAATTCAAGCACCGGGCAATGGGATGTAAGCCCGAATCTCGCCACCTCAACGGCAACGCAAGCACCGCCATCAAAGTAAGCCCGAGCTCCTCCCCAACAAGTCAAAGTGGAAGTCATGCAAGACTGCGCATATCCTCAAAGACCGACCATCATTCTTGCCCACTCGACGGCAAAACAAGCACAAGAAGGAGCCAACACCTCCGAGTACAAGTCCCAAGGCACGAAGCGCCTCTAAAACGCCAAATGGTGAAGCAATCATCGGCCATCATCCTTGCCCACTTCAACGGCAGCTCAAGCACCGGCAGTCATCGTAAGTCCGACCTTCTACATCAACATGCAAAAACACAAATGGCACCAATCGCCGCCAGATGACAATTCAAAGTCCTCCAGCGTGGCACCAACCGCAATCAGAAGACGATTCAAGTCCTCACAACTATCTCCGGCCCGGAAGGCCCTAAACCACCCGATTAGGAAAATCGTAAAACTTCCATCCCAGGACGCCACCACGTCCTTATCACCGACCTATACGGTCACCCAGGACGCCACCACGTCCTTATCACCGACCTATACGGTCACCCAGGACGCCACCACGTCCTTATCACCGACCTATACGGTCACCTAGGACGCCACCACGTCCTTATCACCGACCTATACGGTCACCCTGACGCCACCACGTCCTTATCACCGACCTATACGGTCACCAGACGCCACCACGTCCTTATCACCGACCTATACGGTCACCCAGGACGCCACCACGTCCTTATCACCGACCTATGCGGTCACCCAGGACGCCACCACGTCCTTACCACCAACCTATACGGTCACCCAGGACGCCACCACGTCCTTATCACCGACCTATACGGTCACCCAGGACGCCACCACGTCCTTATCACCGACCTATACGGTCACCCGGGACGCCACCACGTCCTTATCACCGACCTATACGGCCACCCAGGACGCCACCACGTCCTTATCACCGACCTATACGGTCACCCAGGACGCCACTACGTCCTTATCACCGACCTATACGGTCACCCAGGACGCCACCACGTCCTTATCACCGACCTATACGGTCACCAGGACGCCACCACGTCCTTATCACCGACCTATACGGTCACAGGGACGCCACCACGTCCCTTATCACCGACCTATACGGTCACCCGGGACGCCACCACGTCCTTATCACCGACCTATACGGTCACCAGGGCGACGCCACGTCACTTATCACCGACCTATACGGCTACCCAGACGCCACCACGTCCTTATCACCGACCTATGCGGTCACCAGACGCCACCACGTCCTTATCACCGACCTATACGGCCACAGGGACGCCACCACGTCCTTATCACCGACCTATACGGCCATCCGTGACGCCACCACGTCCTTATCACCGACCTATACGGTCACCCAGGACGCCACCACGTCCTCATCACCGACCTATACGGTCACCCAGGACGCCACCACGTCCCTTATCACCGACCTATACGGCCACCGACGCCACCACGTCCTTATCACCGACCTATACGGTCACCCAGGACGCCACCACGTCCTTATCACCGACCTATACGGCCACCCAGACGCCACCACGTCCTTATCACCGACCTATACGGTCCACCCCGGACGCCACCACGTCCTTATCACCGACCCAACGGTCACCCAGACGCCACCACGTCCTTATCACCGACCTATACGGTCACCCAGGACGCCACCACGTCCTTATCACCGACCTATACGGCCACCCAGACGCCACCACGTCCTCATCACCGACCTATACGGTCACCTGTGACGCCACCACGTCCCTCATCACCGACCTATACGGTCACCCAGGACGCCACCACGTCCTTATCACCGACCTATACGGTCACCCAGGACGCCACCACGTCCTCATCACCGACCTATACGGTCACCCAGGACGCCACCACGTCCTTACCATCAACTTATACGGTCACCCAGGACGCCACCACGTCCTTACCATCAACCTATGCGGTCACCCAGGACGCCACCACGTCCTCACCACTGACCTCGGCGGTCACACAACACTCCAGGGCACCACCACGCCCGCATTCACAGAACACTCACCCCACACCCGAACTACGACTGTGCTTGATTCCCGCCAGGGATACGTAGGAATCCTATCACAGGGGTCCACTTATTGACCTAAACGGTCACCCAAAAGGACACCACCATGTCCTCACTTTGACCCTTACGGTCACCTCCTCTCCCAAAGACGCGATCCAGATTAGGACCCTTATCTTATCGGCGACCCCACTTCTTTCATAAGTGACGTCGTCGAGGGGCTTCTGTAAGTACCCCAATCTGGATCACTCCCTTTCAAACACCCGGGAAACACCGCAGACTCATCCACGCAGTCTCGGAGACCTCTCTCACTCAAAACCCTCTCAAAACCCTCTCAAACCCCCAACCAAACCAGGGGAGGAGCCTTTCTGGGATAAAAAGGGACAAAAGGACCTTTTGGGAATTTTCAGGAAATCAGAAAAGCAATTAAGGTCCGTACGGACCTCTTTGTTTCAATGATTACTAAATCCCCTTAAAGTCCACAATATTCCCTCAAATCCCGGGAGAAATGATGACTTCCATGCAGAGTTGGTCCGTACGGACCTCTTTGCATGCAAGATGGTCCGTACGGACCTTATTGCTCAGGGAACATCATCATTCCCAAATATTCTCCATCATTGCAGATTCCCTCAAATCGAGGAAATCCAAAATTCTGGATAACCAAGAAGGTCCGTACGGACCTCTTTGCTCCGAAATTTTTACTATAAATAGAGGGCTTCCCCTCCTCATTTTTTACACACCTCCCACTTCTCTCTTCCTCCCTAAGCCTTCTGGCTCCCCTTCTAAGACCTTTCGAGGCATTCCCGGCCCCTTCGGATCCTTCCGAGGCCTTCCGAGCCCCCTCGAGGTGCTCCGAAGCCTCTCCGAGCGCTCCCGAGACGCTCCCCGGCTGCCCCGAGGCACTCTCGAGGTACTCGAGGCCCCTCGTGGTACTCCGAGGCCTTGCACAGTCTTTCCCACGGTGTCCCGGCTCTTTCCGAGTCAAACCGGCGATCCCAAACCTTGCCGAACCTCTGCCCGAATCCAACCCACGATTCCAACGCACGCCGAACCTCTGCCCGACTGATCCCGACGATCCCCACGCACGCCAAACCTCTGCCCAAACGCAGCCTACAACCTCAACTCACGCGAAACTCTCGTCGCGGACAACCGCACCAGAAGCAATCCGGAACGCTACTCCGACCTCAAACACTATTCCCCTGCGGAAGACAGACACGAACCAACATTGGTAAGGCTTCCTTCCTATTCTATTTCAATACATTTCAATACAATGTAGACATCCGATACAGCATGCATTTTTAAAAGCACACACACACACACACAACTTTTTAAAGGATATTAGGGGTATCCGAAAGACTCGTTTTACGAGGCTACTCGGGTGAGCTCTAATATTCTAATATTCTCTTCCCGAGGAGTCATCTGACCTCCGAACTCAAAATCTCATCACACAAAAACAGTTTAAAATTTATCTTTAAACTGATGCCCTTTTTCAATGTTTTGGGCTTAATAAAAACGGCGTGGCGACTCTACAAAATGCGAAAGCAAAACGGCGAGACACCTCCAACCTCGCAAACGCTAAAACGGAATAAGCCAGATGCCGGGGCGCGATTGTGCTGCCTCTCGGATCCGGGCGACCTCCCGAACAGCGACGAACGCGAGATGCCGGGGCTCCGCGCGCGAGCCGGATCCCGGGTAATTTCAATAGTGTATAGTGTATAGTGTGTAGTGTATAGGGTATATGAATATAGGGTATAGTGTATAGGGTATAGGGTATAGGGTATAGTGTATAGGGTATAGTGTATAGGGTATAGGGTATAATGTATAGTGTATAGTGTACGTATATATAGGGTATTAGGTTTAGGATTTAGAATTTATTTATTTTTTCAAAAATAATATTTATTGACTCATATTTATTTTTTTGAGAGTAATTTAAAATAACTTTCATATTTTATATAAATAAAAATAATGATATTTATTAAATTAAAATTAATAAATATTTATGATTTATTTATTTTTTCAAAAATATAATAAAAACGATTATATTTATTAATAATAGCGGCGGAAATTTCCGTCGCTGAGTTTAAAATCAGCGGCGGGAATTTCCGTCGGTGAGCGTGCCACGTCATCGATCCATGTGAACGTACGTATAGGTTAGCGTCGGATTTATCAGCAACGGAATATTCCGCCGCTAAATATTAATTATAGCGGCGGAATTTAAATTCCGCCGCTATAATTAATATTTAGTGGCGAATTATTCCGTCGCTGGGGGAAATTATAAATACTGATTTTATCATTCAGAAATCAATTACGCCACATTTCCCTCTCTCTCTCTCTTCCCGCTTTCTCTCTCTTCCCGCTATCTCTCTGCGACTGCGACCTAGAAGAAGAAGAAGCTCTCACGCCGCCGTCCGTCCACCTCTCCACCGTCTCCGTTCGAGCTGCTGCCGCCGTCTCCGTCCGTCCACCTCTCCACCGTCCGTCTCGAGCTAGCCGTCGTCTCCGTCCGTCCGTCCGTCCGCCTCCTTCCACCGTGTTTCTCTCTCTTCTCTGTACTCAACCAGGTATTTCGATTCCCCCTCTTAAGTGTGTGTTGTGGTTTATCTGTTTTCTGTTATGAATGGATCTATTTATATGTGGTGAAATGATTGTAGATCTGATTTTATTTTTCGGATTGATTATCGCAGTGGCTGAAAATTTTATTTTTCAAAGAAGTTTTTGATTAATTAACGATGGATGGATCTTAAATTATTTATTTTGTTGACTGTCTCGGTGATTTCCATGATTTTTCTCTAAAATCCCATCGTCAGAATTGCATCAATTTCTTTAATTTTTGGTATGTTTTACAATCCTAATTTTTGTGCATTATACTTTGTTTGGTTAGTTGGTATGATTAATTATCTGGGTTTTGAAAAATTTGGTCACTTGAAGTCATCTTGTGGGTGTTTGGCATGTACCCATATTGAGATTTCTGTCCAAGATTGAAACTTTGGGTTTTTATTCTTTGTTCTTTTGCAAAATTATGCTGTACGTATTGGTTATTCTGATTTTCCAGTGTGTGTAGTGTGTGTGTGTGTGTGGGGGGGGGGTAGGCAGTTACTTATCAATATTGGGGGCTTTCTATTGATCTTATCATTAGTTTTGTTCTATTTCTATGGAATTGTTCCTTACTTGGGAAATTTCATTTATTGGACAGTTCTTATGCTGATGAATCTTGATAATCTAATTGGCTTAATGATGCATTATAATCAACTTCGGTTGGTACATTCTTCAAAACTAACTATGTTGGATTTTAACGAGTTTATGTTATATGAAGCCATTTTAGTTTTGGCAGTGTTTTTTTTCTTAAAAAATTGTAAAGTGATACAAGCTATTTGGTTGAGTAGTTGGAACTGGATTAGCTCTGTTTGATTCTAAGATTCCAGATGATGTGATTTATCTGCATATGTGTATGTAACCCTCTAAGGATGAACTGGAACCGTAAGCTGACATTTAAAGGCTGAGACCAGAAAGATCTGACCTTATAAAATACTGATACCTAATGCTCCAAGTGAAAGTTATTTGGTTTTTACTTAATGTTATGTACCAACTATGTTACTCCCTCCGTCCCTAAATGAATGTCTAAGTTTCACATTGATAGACATTTGCAAAAAGGTTAAACTTGAGCTTTTCTAGTAACATAAGTACATAAAGAAGACTCTTAATGATCTCACCATATTGCATCTTGAATCGAAGTGTGAATTAGACTCTTAATGATCTCACCAAAAATAACAATCACACGGAACTAATTAGGCTCATCAAATTAACTTACTTCCGTTGTAGTGGTGGACTCCAACCTTGGCAAGCATAGCATAGTACTGTAGGGTTTCGAGGGTCCATGCGCAGCGGAATAAGCAATAACTCGAAAAACCCCAAGCCCTAGAATCCGTTCTAGATGAATAATTAAGAGAGATGAAATAGAATTACCAACCTTGAATGCTTTTGCCTTTGATAAACTTGACCCAACTCCAGATTGAATGATCTTGTTAATCCTTGATGAACGAACGGGAATCACGAACCAAAGATCTTGATGAACGAAGATCCTCTATGTTTATCCACGCGCGGAACGAACCCTAGAACTCTTCTAGGAGGATTGCTAGATCCAATTGATTGAAACACCTTTCAATCAATGAAGAACAATGGATTTGGTGGTGTTTGATTCTCAATTCTCAATTGAAATCTCCCACTCTAAGTGTTTCTCTCAAGCCAAAACGTTCTAATGACGGCTAGGGCAACCAGGGGCAACTATTTATACGTTACAAATAAAAGCCCTTTGCGAAAACCCTAAAATCAGGCCATTTACGTATCGAGTCCGGGCCCGACGGGACGACTCGTCCCCGGGGCACGAGTCGTCCCTCTGCAGCTCCCGCGATCCTGGCGTCCCTGCAAGAGGCACGACTTGGCTTAGCTCACGGGACGAGTCGTCCCTTTGGGCACGACTCGTGCCCCAGAGCACGAGTCGTCCCTCAGGGCACTCCCACTGAACCTGGCGTCCCTTCATAAGGCACGACTTGGTTCAGCCTTGGGGACGAGTCGTCCCCTGAGCCCAGAAAACCCATTTTCTTCATTTTTGACAATTCGTTCGATGCGTGTGACCCCATAGGACCATACTATGTTGGCAATGAGTCCGATCATATCGATCCTCATAAGACATGAGCGGACTCTAGCAAGCCATCATGCCTACCCAAATAGTATGATTATCAAGTTCGATTTTCCTACATAGAACATATCACAATCCCATTGTCACACGATGTTATATTGAACATGAGTCATGGTCCACGTCAACTCATATTGTTCAATGCTTTCTCGTTATCAAGTAAATTGATTAATCGAATGATATTAATCACATTAATTCATTCGGGCATGGCCATGCACTACATCAATCTTACTTACGAGTGGCCTAGCAAACATCTCTCTTTACGAGGGACAATTTCCATCTTGACTTATCATTCTTCCCAACAAGAATCATACCATGCCAATGATAGCCCTTATTGTCATCCGGTTAAAGACAACGTTAAACTATATCAAACATGATATTCATCGAGCGGAAGACGATGATAATCTCAGGTCAAAGGATATCAATGATATGACTATATGAGATTTAATTATGACATATGACCATGACATAAATCTCATAATGGGTCAAGTCCAGTACCTTGTTCTCTAACAAGTACCCATGAATTTAATGTGCATCTCCATGCATATAATCATCACATGATTATCCATTAGACTTCATACTAGTGCTTCATAAGTACTAGGGACACGATTATTATAACTAAACATGCAAACACATATAATAATCAAAGAAGCAATCTCATATATAAATGAACAATGACATTACATAAAGGTCTATCTCTATAGGCCTAGGGCACTAACACCTACGAGACTCCCACTTGCACTAGGCCCAATCATTCATGTATCTTATACCCATGGACCTAACATGACCATCATGTTTAGCTTGTGGTAAAGGCTTGGTGAGAGGGTCCGAAATGTTGTCATCCGTTGGTACCTTGCATATCTTGACGTCCTCCCTTTCACAGATTTCTCGAATGAGGTGGAAGCGTCTCAAAATGTGTTTGGATCGCTGATGTGACCTTGGTTCTTTTGCTTGGGCAATAGCACCATTGTTGTCACAGAATAGCTCTATCGGGTTAGTGATACTCGGAACGACTTCTAAGTCACTAACGAACTTCTTGATCCAAACCGCCTCCTTAGCCGCATCTGATGCTGCTATGTACTCGGCTTCTGTTGTAGAATCAGCAACAGTGCTCTGCTTGGAACTCTTCCAACAAACAGCACCTCCATTTAGCATAAACACAAAACCAGATTGCGATCTATAGTCATCTTTGTCGGTTTGGAAGCTTGCATCTGTGTAACCCTTTACAACCAGATCATCTTCCATTCCTCCAAATACCAAGAATACATCCTTAGTCCTTCTTAAGTACTTAAGGATATTCTTGGCAACTATCCAATGGTTCTCACCGGGATCGGCTGGTATCTACTCGTTGCGCTTAGAGCGTACGAGACATCGGGTCTAGTACATAACATGGCATACATGATAGACCCAATTGCCGAAGCATATGGTATATCACTCATCCTCTTTCGCTCATCATTTGTCTTAGGACAATGAGTCTTGCTAAGAGTAATGCCATGTCCCATTGGCAAGTATCCTCTCTTAGAATTTTCCATCTTGAATCTTCTAAGGACCTTGTCAATATATGTACTCGACTCAAACCAATCATCCTTCTTGATCTATCTCTATAGATCTTGATACCAAGGATATAAGCCGCCTCACTCCATATCTTTCATTGAGAAACATTTTCCTAACCAGGACTTTACAGTCTCAAGTGCAGGAACATTGTTTCCAATGAGTAAGATGTCATCGACATATAACACCAGAAATAGCACTATGCTCCCACTTATCTTCTTGTATACACAAGGTTCATCTTCGTTTTTGATGAAGCCAAACTCTTTGACTGATTCATCAAAACGTAGATTCCAGCTCCGGGAAGCTTGCTTCAATCCATAAATGGATCTCGCAACTTACACACTTTGTTAGAATCCTTTGGATCGACAAACCCTTCAGGCTGTATCATATATACATCCTCAAGTAGGTTTCCGTTAAGAAACGCTGTTTTGACGTCCATTTGCCATATCTCATAGTCGTAATATGCGGCTATGGCAATTAGGATTCTAATAGACTTAAGCATCGCTACGGGCGAAAAGGTTTCATCATAGTCAACGCCATGAATCGCCTATACCCCTTAGCAACTAGCCTAGCCTTATAAGTATGTACCTTCCCATCCATGTCGGTTTTCTTTTTGAAAACCCACTTGCACCCTATGGTTTTTACACCTTCGGGTGGATCAATCAAGTTCCAAACTTGATTATCGTACATGGATTTGATTTCGGATTCCATGGCTCCTAGCCACTTGTCCGAATCGGGAGTGGACATCGCCTCTTGATAGGAAGTAGGTTCATCATTCTCAATGATTTCTCCTTCATTACTTTCCGTCATGAGAAATCCATATCTCTCGGTTCGGATCGTATCCTATCCGATCTGCGAAGAACTTGTGTATCTTGAACCGGTTCCACAACGGCTTGTGAACTTGGTTCCGTCTCTACTATTGGTTCCTTGTCATTTTCGGGTTCTTGAATTTCTTCAAGATCAATTTTACTCCCACTAGCTTCTTTAGAGAGAAACTCTTTCTCTAGAAAGACACCATTTCGAGCAACAAACACTTTGTTCTCGGATTGGTTGTAAAATAGATATCCTTTCGTTTCCTTGGGATAACCGACGAAAATACATTTATCGGATCTAGGTGCAAGTTTATGTTCGAAACCAATTTCTTTACATAAACCTCACAACCCCAAATCTTCATGAAAGATAAGCTAGGCTTTCTTCCATACCACATCTCATGTGGGGTTTTAGGAGCCGATTTAGTAGGGACCTTGTTAAGTGTGAAAGCGGTGTTTCCGGTGCGTGTCCCCAAAAGGAAATAGGAAGGTTCACTTGACTCATCATTGATCGAACCATATCTAATAGAGTTCGATTTCTCCTCTCGGATACACCATTCCATTGTGGTGTTCCGGGTGGAGTAAGTTACGAAACAATTCCACAACTTTTCGATGATCGTCAAATTCTTGGCTCAAATATTCACCACCTCGATCGGATCGAAGTGTTTTAATAGTTTTGCCAAGTTGATTTTGTACTTCACTTTGAAATATTCTAAATATCTCAAAAGCTTCACTTTTGTACTTCATCGATAGACGTAGCCATATCTTGATAAGTCATCGGTGAACGTTATGAAGTACCGAAATCCTCCCCTAGCAATGCTATTCATTGGTCCACATACATCGGTATGTACAAGAGCCAACAAATCACTAGCCCTTTCACTACTCTTAGTAAAAGGTGCTTTAGTCATCTTGCCCAATAAACAAGACTCGCAAACATCATATGATTCATAATCACATGAGTCTAAATATCCATCTTTATGGAGTTTAGAGATGCGTTTCTCGTTTATGTGCCCAAGACGGCAATGCCATTTATATGTGTCATTCACATTATTTGGTTTGGATTTCTTACTAACATGATAGACATTATCAACATTATTCTCAACATCCAAGACATAAAGGCCATTAAAAGAATGAGCAACACAATAAAGCATGTCATTCAAATAAATCGAAAATCTCTTATTCGCAATAAGAAAATTGTAACCCTCATTGTCTAAACATGAAATAGAAATAATGTTTACGCTCAAATCCGAACATAATAACAGTTATTTAAAACTAAAATTAATCCGCTTGGTAAAGTGACTTCGTAAGTCCCTACGGCCAATGCGGCAACTCTTGCTCCATTTCCAACCCGTAGATCTACTTCACCCTCTTTGAGCAACCTTCTATTCTTTAGTCCCTGCACATTTAGGCAAATGTGAGATCCACATCCGGTATCTAATACCCAAGAACTAGAGGTAGAAAGTAAAATATCTATCACATAGATACTGAAGTCATGGCAATCTCATTGCCCTTCTTCTTCGATCCTTCTGATAAAGCTTGCGATTACGCCTCCAATGCCCAGTTTCCTTGCAATGGTAGCACACCGCATCCTTTTGGGATTTGGGTTTAGGCTTCTCGGCAACGGCAACCTTTGCCTCCGGTTTAGCAACTTTTGCTTTACCCTTGTTTTTGAACCCCTTTCCTTTATTCACCATCAACACTTGATTGGTTTTCTTGGTAATATTGTTCTCTCGCATTCTTTAGCATCCCATGCAATTCAGACAGAGATTTATTCATCCCATTCATGTTATAATTCGGAACAAGCGATTATAACTCTCGGGGAGTGAATGCAATATCATATCCGTAGCGACTCTAGCTGGATAGGATACCCAAGCCTCTCAAGATGTTCGAGGTGACCCTTCATCTTCAACACATGAGGCCCAACGGGTTGTCCTTCAATCATCTTGCATGAATGAAGAGCCTTCATAGTGTCAAACCTTTTCCGTACGTGCTTGCAATGGAACATTTCCTTCAAATGATTTCCAAATCATAGGCTTCCATGTGTACAAGGTCCTTCAAGAGCCTTACACATGGTCGCAAGCATCAGGCAACCAACATCAATAGAATCATCCATATGCTTCTTATGTTGGTCCCTTTCCGCTTTAGTTGCATTAGCGGTGGCTCGGGTGGAACGGGTCCATCGAGAATGTACAACTTCCTTTCTGTTTGAGAACAATTCCCAAACTGCGGATCCAATCCACATAGTTATTGCCATTCTCCTCTAACTTGTCCTTCTCAAGGACTGATCGCGATGACATGTTTTGATTATTGTTTACGCCATTGATCTACAAAGATATGCAACAAGATATGAACACATATAAGTACCAATTCATTTAAGAGATTAATTAACGTATTTCACAAATACTCCCACTAAATTATATAACCTTCTTATACAAATATGTATAATATAATTTAATAGGCTAAGACCCAACTTTAATTTAATTTCAAGTCGGCTATGGCACGACTGCTCAAAATTAAACTAAAAAGGTAGATAACATTTATCAATCATATCTATATATGACTCTTAGATCATTATGAGATTATAGACATCTTATGTCACATGTTTCAATCTCATCTTATGCCTTAGGCCCAAAACCGTTTTGATAGCCTAATTGAGTTCAACCATGTTAAACGTATAGCAACCACTATTTGCTCATCTTGATCATACAAAGATAGAATTAATGCACCTCGCTATGGCGAGCCCACATAAAACTACCCGTGTACTCACAAGTGTTTAAACATGGATGGCATAAAACAAACTCAAATTACAAAGAAGGTTCAATTTTTCATGCTTATCAATTACATCCCAAGGTTGATTCATGAAAACTATATGAACATAATTATGAACATGGAATGATGCAACACATATTACATTTGATCAGTAATTACTAGTACGTGGCATCGTATCCAAAGTTATCCCACACTTCCCAGAAGTGCCTGCGGGGAAGGTCTTGGCTTCCAGCCTATATACTTAGTAATACATCACAAATATCCAAGATTAATCACATTAATCATATCAATGAAATTGACATCCCATAATCTAGATTAATCATATTAATCATTTATATTACAATTTCATAATCATGGTATATCTATATATATACTATTACTTCTCAAGTAAAACTCATACAATTTCATATTCTAGATCATGCACATCATGAAAATTCATATAATCATATTACATAATTATCATGATTATCTAACTAAGCATCATGAACGGGGCTCTGATACCACTGTAGGGTTTCGAGGGTCCATGCGCAGCGGAATAAGCAATAACTCGAAAACCCCAAGCCCTAGAATCCGTTCTAGATGAATAATTAAGAGAGATGAAATAGAATTACCAACCTTGAATGCTTTTGCCTTTGATAAACTTGACCCAACTCCAGATTGAATGATCTTGTTAATCCTTGATGAACGAACGGGAATCACGAACCAAAGATCTTGATGAACGAAGATCCTCTATGTTTATCCACGCGCTGAACGAACCCTAGAACTCTTCTAGGAGGATTGCTAGATCCAATTGATTGAAACACCTTTCAATCAATGAAGAACAATGGATTTGGTGGTGTTTGATTCTCAATTCTCAATTGAAATCTCCCACTCTAAGTGTTTCTCTCAAGCCAAAACGTTCTAATGACGGCTAGGGCAACCAGGGGCAACTATTTATACGTTACAAATAAAAGCCCTTGCGAAAACCCTAAAATCAGTGCCATTTACGTATCGGGCCCAGCCCGACGGGACGACTCGTCCCCGTGGCACGAGTCGTCCCCTCTCGCAGCCTCCCATCGATCCCGGCGTCCCCGCAAGAGGCACGACTTGGCTTAGCTCACGGGACGAGTCGTCCTTTGGGCACGACTCGTGCCCTGCAGCACGAGTCGTCCCTCGTGGCACTCCCATCGAACCCGGCGTCCCTTCATAAGGCACGACTTGGTTCCCCTTGGGGACGAAGCCGTCCCCGAGCCCGTAAAACCCATTTTCTTCATTTTTGACAATTCGTTCGATGCGTGTGACCCCATAGGACCATACTATGTTGGCAATGAGTCCGATCATATCGATCCTCATAAGACATGAGCGGACTCTAGCAAGCCATCATGCCTACCCAAATAGTATGATTATCAAGTTCGATTTTCCTACATAGAACATATCACAATCCCATTGTCACACGATGTTATATTGAACATGAGTCATGGTCCACGTCAACTCATATTGTTCAATGCTTTCTCGTTATCAAGTAAATTGATTAATCGAATGATATTAATCACATTAATTCATTCGGGCATGGCCATGCACTACATCAATCTTACTTACGAGTGGCCTAGCAAACATCTCTCTTTACGAGGGACAATTTCCATCTTGACTTATCATTCTTCCCAACAAGAATCATACCATGCCAATGATAGCCCTTATTGTCATCCGGTTAAAGACAACGTTAAACTATATCAAACATGATATTCATCGAGCGGAAGACGATGATAATCTCATGTCAAAGGATATCAATGATATGACTATATGAGATTTAATTATGACATATGACCATGACATAAATCTCATAATGGGTCAAGTCCAAGACCTTGTTCTCTAACAAGTACCCATGAATCTAATGTGCATCTCCATGCATATAATCATCACATGATTATCCATTAGACTTCATACTAGTGCTTCATAAGTACTAGGGACACGATTATTATAACTAAACATGCAAACACATATAATAATCAAAGAAGCAATCTCATATATAAATGAACAATGACATTACATAAAGGTCTATCTCTATAGGCCTAGGGCACTAACACCTACTGTACTCCCACTTGCACTAGGCCCAATCATTCATGTATCTTATACCCATGGACCTAACATGACCATCATGTTTAGCTTGTGGTAAAGGCTTGGTGAGAGGGTCCGAAATGTTGTCATCCGTTGGTACCTTGCATATCTTGACGTCCTCCCTTTCACGATTTCTCGAATGAGGTGGAAGCTGTCTCAAAATGTGTTTGGATCGCCGATGTGACCTTGGTTCTTTTGCTTGGGCAATAGCACCATTGTTGTCACGCAACAGCCTCTATCGGGTTAGTGATACTTAACGACTTCTAAGTCACTAACGAACTTCTTGATCCAAACCGCCTCCTTAGCCGCATCTCGATGCCGCTATGTACTCGGCTTCGTTGTAGAATCAAGAATGTTGCTCGCTTGGAACTCTTCCAACAAACAAAGACCTCCATTTAGCATAAACACAAAACCAGATCGCGATCTATAGTCATCTTTGTCGGTTTGGAAGCTTGCATCAGTGTAACCCTTTACAACCGCATCATCTTCCATTCCTCCAAATACCAAGAATACATCCTTAGTCCTTCTTAAGTACTTAAGGATATTCTTGACAGCTATCCAATGGTTCTCACCAGATCGATCGGTATCTACTCGTTGCGCTTAGAGCGTACGAGACATCGGGTCTAGTACATAACATGGCATACATGATAGACCCAATTGCCGAAGCATATGGTATATCACTCATCCTCTTTCGCTCATCATTTGTCTTAGGACAATGAGTCTTGCTAAGAGTAATGCCATGTCCCATCGGCAAGTATCCTCTCTTAGAATTTTCCATCTTGAATCTTCTAAGGACCTTGTCAATATATGTACTCGACTCAAACCAATCATCCTTCTTGATCTATCTCTATAGATCTTGATACCAAGGATATAAGCCGCCTCACCCATATCTTTCATTGAGAAACATTTTCCTAACCAGACTTTACAGCCTCAAGTGCAGAACATTGTTTCCAATGAGTAAGATGTCATCGACATATAACACCGTAAATAGCACTATGCTCCCACTTATCTTCTTGTATACACAAGGTTCATCTTCGTTTTTGATGAAGCCAAACTCTTTGATCGATTCATCAAAACGTAGATTCCAAATTTCTCCGGAAGCTTGCTTCAATCCATAAATGGATCTCTCGCAACTTACACACTTTGTTAGAATCCTTTGGATCGACAAACCCTTCAGCCGTATCATATATACATCCTCAAGTAGGTTTCCGTTAAGAAACGCTGTTTTGACGTCCATTTGCCATATCTCATAGTCGTAATATGCGGCTATGGCAATTAGGATTCTAATAGACTTAAGCATCGCTACGCGAAAAGGTTTCATCATAGTCAACGCCATGAATCCGCCTATACCCCTTAGCAACTAGCCTAGCCTTATAAGTATGTACCTTCCCATCCATGTCGGTTTTCTTTTGAAAACCCACTTGCACCCTATGGTTTTTACACCTTCGGGTGGATCAATCAAGTTCCAAACTTGATTATCGTACATGGATTTGATTTCGGATTCCATGGCTCCTAGCCACTTGTCCGAATCAGGAGTGGACATCGCCTCTTGATAGGAAGTAGGTTCATCATTCTCAATGATTTCTACTTCATTACTTTCCGTCATGAGAAATCCATATCTCTCGTGTTCGGATCGTATCCTATCCGATCTCGCGAAGAACTTGTGTATCTTGAACCGGTTCCACAACAGCTTGTGAACTTGGTTCCGTCTCTACTATTGGTTCCTTGTCATTTTCGGGTTCTTGAATTTCTTCAAGATCAATTTTACTCCCACTAGTTTCTTTAGAGAGAAACTCTTTCTCTAGAAAGACACCATTTCGAGCAACAAACACTTTGTTCTCGATTGGTTGTAAAATAGATATCCTTTCGTTTCCTTGGGATAACCGACGAAAATACATTTATCGTATCTAGGTGCAAGTTTATGTTCAAAACCAATTTCTTTACATAAACCTCACAACCCCAAATCTTCATGAAAGATAAGCTAGGCTTTCTTCCATACCACATCTCATGTGGGGTTTTAGGAGCCGATTTAGTAGGGACCTTGTTAAGTGTGAAAGCGGCCGTTTCCAAAGTGCGTGTCCCCAAAAGGAAATAGGAAGGTTCACTTGACTCATCATCGATCGAACCATATCTAATAGAGTTCGATTTCTCCTCTCGGATACACCATTCCATTGTGGTGTTCCTGGTGGAGTAAGTTCTCAAACAATTCCACAACTTTTCGATGATCGTCAAATTCTTGGCTCAAATATTCACCACCTCGATCGGATCGAAGTGTTTTAATAGTTTTGCCAAGTTGATTTTGTACTTCACTTTGAAATATTCTAAATATCTCAAAAGCTTCACTTTTGTACTTCATCGATAGACGTAGCCATATCTTGATAAGTCATCGCGAACGTTATGAAGTACCGAAATCCTCCCCTAGCAATGCTATTCATCGTCCACATACATCGCATGTACAAGAGCCAACAAATCACTAGCCCTTTCACTACTCTTAGTAAAAGGTGCTTTAGTCATCTTGCCCAATAAACAAGACTCGCAAACATCATATGATTCATAATCACATGAGTCTAAATATCCATCTTTATGGAGTTTAGAGATGCGTTTCTCGTTTATGTGCCCAAGACGGCAATGCCATTTATATGTGTCATTCACATTATTTGGTTTGGATTTCTTACTAACATGATAGACATTATCAACATTATTCTCAACATCCAAGACATAAAGGCCATTAAAAGAATGAGCAACACAATAAAGCATGTCATTCAAATAAATCGAAAATCTCTTATTCGCAATAAGAAAATTGTAACCCTCATTGTCTAAACATGAAATAGAAATAATGTTTCGCCAAATCCGAACATAATAACAGCTTATTTAAAACTAAAATTAATCCGCTTGGTAAAGTGACTTCGTAAGTCCCTACGGCCAATGCAAAGAACTCTTGCTCCATTTCCAACCCGTAGATCTACTTCACCCTCTTTGAGCAACCTTCTATTCTTTAGTCCCCGCACATTTAGGCAAATGTGAGATCCACATCCGGTATCTAATACCCAAGAACTAGAGGTAGAAAGTAAAATATCTATCACATAGATACTCAAGTCATGGCAATCTCATTGCCCTTCTTCTTCGCTCCTTCCCGATAAAGCTTGCAGCTACGCCTCCAATGCCCAGCTTCCTTGCAATGGTAGCACACCGCATCCTTTGGGATTTGGGTTTAGGCTTCTCAAAGAACGGCAACCTTTGCCTCCGGTTTAGCAACTTTTGCTTTACCCTTGTTTTTGAACCCCTTTCCTTTATTCACCATCAACACTTGATTGGTTTTCTTGGTAATATTGTTCTCTCGCATTCTTTAGCATCCCATGCAATTCGTACAGAGATTTATTCATCCCATTCATGTTATAATTCGTAACAAACCGATTATAACTCTCGTGGAGTGAATGCAATATCATATCCGTAGCGCCTAATCGGATAGGATACCCAAGCCTCTCAAGATGTTCGAGGTGACCCTTCATCTTCAACACATGAGGCCCAACAGTTGTCCTTCAATCATCTTGCATGAATGAAGAGCCTTCATAGTGTCAAACCTTTCCGTACGTGCTTGCAATCGGAACATTTCCTTCAAATGATTTCCCAAATCATAGGCTTCCATGTGTACAAGGTCCTTCAAGAGCCTTACACATGGTCGCAAGCATCGTGCAACCAACATCAATAGAATCATCCATATGCTTCTTATGTTGGTCCCTTTCCGCTTTAGTTGCATTAGCAAATGCTCGGGTGGAACGGGTCCATCGAGAATGTACAACTTCCTTTCCCGTTTGAGAACAATTCCCAAACCGCGGATCCAATCCACATAGTTATTGCCATTCTCCTCTAACTTGTCCTTCTCAAGGACTCGATCGCAGTGACATGTTTTGATTATTGTTTACAGCATTGATCTACAAAGATATGCAACAAGATATGAACACATATAAGTACCAATTCATTTAAGAGATTAATTAACGTATTTCACAAATACTCCCACTAAATTATATAACCTTCTTATACAAATATGTATAATATAATTTAATAGGCTAAGACTCCAACTTTAATTTAATTTCAAGTCGGCTATGGCACGACTGCTCAAAATTAAACTAAAAAGGTAGATAACATTTATCAATCATATCTATATATGACTCTTAGATCATTATGAGATTATAGACATCTTATGTCACATGTTTCAATCTCATCTTATGCCTTAGGCCCAAAACCGTTTTGATAGCCTAATTGAGTTCAACCATGTTAAACGTATAGCAACCACTATTTGCTCATCTTGATCATACAAAGATAGAATTAATGCACCTCGCTATGGCGAGCCCACATAAAACTACCCGTGTACTCACAAGTGTTTAAACATGGATGGCATAAAACAAACTCAAATTACAAAGAAGGTTCAATTTTTCATGCTTATCAATTACATCCCAAGGTTGATTCATGAAAACTATATGAACATAATTATGAACATGGAATGATGCAACACATATTACATTTGATCGCAATTACTAGTACGTGGCATCGTATCCAAAGTTATCCCACACTTCCCAAGTGCTCATGGGGAAGGTCTTGGCTTCCAGCCTATATACTTAGTAATACATCACAAATATCCAAGATTAATCACATTAATCATATCAATGAAATTGACATCCCATAATCTAGATTAATCATATTAATCATATCAATTACAATTTCATAATCATGGTATATCTATATATATACTATTACTTCTCAAGTAAAACTCATACAATTTCATATTCTAGATCATGCACATCATGAAAATTCATATAATCATATTACATAATTATCATGATTATCTAACTAAGCATCATGAACGGGGCTCGATACCACCGTAGGGTTTCGAGGGTCCATGCGCCGGAATAAGCAATAACTCGAAAAACCCCAAGCCCTAGAATCCGTTCTAGATGAATAATTAAGAGAGATGAAATAGAATTACCAACCTTGAATGCTTTTGCCTTTGATAAACTTGACCCAACTCCAGATTGAATGATCTTGTTAATCCTTGATGAACGAACGGGAATCACGAACCAAAGATCTTGATGAACGAAGATCCTCTATGTTTATCCACGCGCGGAACGAACCCTAGAACTCTTCTAGGAGGATTGCTAGATCCAATTGATTGAAACACCTTTCAATCAATGAAGAACAATGGATTTGGTGGTGTTTGATTCTCAATTCTCAATTGAAATCTCCCACTCTAAGTGTTTCTCTCAAGCCAAAACGTTCTAATGACGGCTAGGGCAACCAGGGCAACTATTTATACGTTACAAATAAAAGCCCTTGCGAAAACCCTAAAATCGGGCCATTTACGTATCGCCCAGCCCGACGGGACGACTCGTCCCCTGTGGCACGAGTCGTCCCTCTCGCAGCCTCCCATCGATCCCGGCGTCCCCGCAAGAGGCACGACTTGGCTTAGCTCACGGGACGAGTCGTCCCTTTGGGCACGACTCGTGCCCTGCAGCACGAGCCGTCCCTCGTGGCACTCCCACCGAACCCGGCGTCCCTTCATAAGGCACGACTTGGTTCAGCCTGGGACGAGTCGTCCCCGAGCCCGTAAAACCCATTTTCTTCATTTTTGACAATTCGTTCGATGCGTGTGACCCCATAGGACCATACTATGTTGGCAATGAGTCCGATCATATCGATCCTCATAAGACATGAGCGGACTCTAGCAAGCCATCATGCCTACCCAAATAGTATGATTATCAAGTTCGATTTTCCTACATAGAACATATCACAATCCCATTGTCACACGATGTTATATTGAACATGAGTCATGGTCCACGTCAACTCATATTGTTCAATGCTTTCTCGTTATCAAGTAAATTGATTAATCGAATGATATTAATCACATTAATTCATTCGGCATGGCCACGCACTACATCAATCTTACTTACGAGTGGCCTAGCAAACATCTCTCTTTACGAGGGACAATTTCCATCTTGACTTATCATTCTTCCCAACAAGAATCATACCATGCCAATGATAGCCCTTATTGTCATCCGGTTAAAGACAACGTTAAACTATATCAAACATGATATTCATCGAGCGGAAGACGATGATAATCTCAGGTCAAAGGATATCAATGATATGACTATATGAGATTTAATTATGACATATGACCATGACATAAATCTCATAATGGGTCAAGTCCAGTACCTTGTTCTCTAACAAGTACCCATGAATCTAATGTGCATCTCCATGCATATAATCATCACATGATTATCCATTAGACTTCATACTAGTGCTTCATAAGTACTAGGGACACGATTATTATAACTAAACATGCAAACACATATAATAATCAAAGAAGCAATCTCATATATAAATGAACAATGACATTACATAAAGGTCTATCTCTATAGGCCTAGGGCACTAACACCTACAAGTACTCAATGGAGTATGATTTCTGTTCAAAGGTAACACTAATGGGAGGAATTAGACAAGGTGTAAACTTA
This sequence comes from Adenophora triphylla var. japonica, assembly GCA_022495995.1. Taxonomy (NCBI): domain Eukaryota; kingdom Viridiplantae; phylum Streptophyta; class Magnoliopsida; order Asterales; family Campanulaceae; genus Adenophora; species Adenophora triphylla. The sequence goes on along the minus strand of JAFEMH010000297.1, from coordinate 827,629 downwards.
GTATTATTTGCTTCAGTTACAAACAAATAAGTAAGAAAACTGTGGATGAAATAGTTTAGGAACATCTAGTTCTAGATCTCATTTTGGGGCGATTGACGGCATCGCGGACGGTGATTATGTCGCCTACGTTTGAGTGCCTGATATCAATCCTGGCACCCTAGATGCACCTTATATGAAACAAATTAGGATACAGTTTCTGTATCCTAGTTTGTTACATATTTAGTAATATTAACGAATAGAAGAAAACATATGTTAGTAATATTAACGAATAGAAGAAAACATATGCCACTATAAAGAAAACGATAAATAACCGTACTCATAATCAAATATGTAACATGTTATATTTAGTAAACATAACATGTTACATATTTAGTAAACATAACATGTTACATATGCAACAATTAGATAAGTTACTAAATATCTAATTTTCAAGTCTTTTAATCCAACTCCACTACTATCACGTACAACCACTACCATGGGGTTATCTTTGGAGTGGAAAATCTCAAGTTTTTTGCACAAGCATTAGGTCCAAAGATTGAAACTTTGAAAGTAGATTTAGCAATTAATCAGAAAACAAGAAAATCCCCAACTTCAGTTTGTAGAAGATACAAAAACTGGAGTTGGGGATTTTCTTGTTTTCTGATTAATTATAATAGTAAATCTACTTTCAAAGTTTCAATCTTTGGGCCAAATGCTTGTGCAAAAGACTTGATATTTTCCACTCCAGCTCATTATAAATGTAAACCCTCTCTCTCTCTCTCTACCCCTCTCTATTTTGTTAATTTTGTGGTGGTGGTGGTAGTGGTGGTATACGTAGTAGTATTAGTAATAGTAGTGGTAGTAGTGGTGGTAGTAGCGGTAGTAGTGGTAATAGTGGTGGTGGTAGTACGTAGTGGTGGTGGTAGTAGTAGTGATGGTGGTAGTGGGATTCTTTAGATGCACCTTAGGGTATTGTGGTTGGTGGTTAACATCTTAAAATATAAATAAGATGAGAACCTTTCTCACCCACAGCTATCAAAATCCGTCCATCTTTGATCAAGAAAGATAGAGCCTCTTCTCTCTAAGGATCTCAAACATCACAGCCATGTTTGTGACATTGCCTGTTTTACTCTTCACTTATTGACAGGAGGTATAGCATGCCATGCATCTGGTCTCTAAAAGATTGGAAGATTGATTGGGATCTGCTCCGAGCTGCTTCGTGCTTTTGGGATTCGGAGCAACATATGTTCACCCTATCGTACAACGATCTGATGCCAATGATGGAGGATTTTCGAGCACTGACTGGTGTGGCTGAGTCGAGGACTGTGGAATTTCCTCGAGACAGACGATCAGTTACAGAGCAACTATCTGAATTCTTGGGATTATCAGCAGACTGGGTATCGGGCATTGTCATTGACGATAGATTCATAGACTTGACTCATATAGCCAGATTGAGTCGGACCAGCCCCAGACTGTTTGATCTATCCACTTCCTTAGATATATTCATGTTGATCATTCTGTCTGCGCACTACTTCTGCGCCTACATCGGAGTGTGTCCAGCTACGTTGTTAGAGATCATCAGGCAGCTGAGAGGTGATCGAGGAGTTGACATCCGGCATATTCAATCTGGACAGGGAGCGATGGACATCATTCCACTGTTGCTAGTGGAGACATACCACGGCATTGATAGATTAGCCGGAGGATCCGAGTACATGGGTTCAGCGACCTGCATTACTATCATTGTGGCTGTATGAGAGATTGCGCTTGATCTCGCCACTGCCAGAGGGGCAGATGGCATTACCTTGGGTGACTGGACAGCGCAGGATATTGAGGGATGCCGCTACTGAGAGTTGGCATAGGAGGTTGGCCTTGGCCCGATATGAGACCGCAAACCTGTACTATTGGATTCCGGCATGGGGATTGCAGACTATGAGAGATATTCAGGACGGGTCAGTGATTGTCCGACTTCCGGGACTACATGTATCATCCTTTTGCATTCCATCTCTAGTGAGCAGACAAGACGGATACCCGGCGGACCATTCGGACTTTGAGAGAGCAAGTTGACGACTAATACCATGCCGATGATTATGACCGAGCCTCGTACTACACATTTCTTTGGCGAGCATTTCTAGAGGGCTTTCTTCCGATACGACCACTACTCCGTCATACTAGAGGTAGCACATTTCGACCACCGAGTATCTCGATATGGTACGAGGAGCGGCAAGGTCTGTACGGTGATGATAGAGGCTCGACGCCGAGAGTATTTTGGGGCAGACTATTCTTCCAAACCGGACATTAAGAGACATAGAGGCCAAGAGCAACCCCGATGAAATCACCGGCGACATTGCAAAGCAGACATGAGAGACGGGAGCTTCGGAGAGATGCTTTGAGAAATGATCCCGAAGTGATAGCTCGCAGGGAGGCCTTGAGGCAGAAAGAGCAAGATCGAGAGCTACCGCATCGATTGATCCACCGTCTCACACGATACCTGAGCCAGGACGAGGTCAGACTGACTTTTTCAACATACCTAGACCAAAGACCTCCCGGGGACCGAGGCGGAGGAAGAGTAGAGATTCGAGTTCGGGAGCGGGAACGAGTTCCTAGACACTTTAAGAAGACCTGTTAATATATTGTTAAATATGAGTTAGAAGCTTTATATTTATTTTAAGAAGATCTGTGTTGCTTTTAAGTTTGTAATTCAAATTCAGGGAATGATAATACGTTAATTACTTCTAAACTGTTAATATATTATGAAATCCAATAATTATTAACATCCCAATTTTGTTTCATCCGTCGATTAAATTGAGTGTACGTATAATATATGGATTGCAATGCAGGAGTGATGTCTGTTAACGATGATCGTAGTTGGATGTACAAGCGGAAGTTGCCGAATCATAGCGGTATCAATCCTGAGTTTTATAGAGGGTTGAAGGGGTTTATTGAATTTGCTCAATCAAATAAAACCAGTCACATGGATAAAGATGGTAAGATTAGGTGTCCATGCGCCATCTGTTGTAATGTCAAGTATCTAAGCTTGATCGAGACTCAGAAACATCTTTTGCGTAACGGGTTTGAAGTTGGGTACAAACGGTGGACCCGTCATGGTGAGCTGAGGTTGCGCACAAATGTTGCGAATAATCCCCCCGGGAATATTCATGTACCTCCCGAACCCGAACCTATTATTCAGGACAATGAAGAACCACCTTTGAATATGGAAGATATGGTTAGGGATGCAGCCGGTCCTTCCTTCGATTGGTCAGAGAACCAACAGCAAGAACCAACCCCTGCAGCCAAGAAATTTATTGATGCTATGGACTCTGCAAAAGAGAAGGTCTATCCAGGTTGCGAGATCAGTGTGTTGGAGGCTGTGGCTGAGCTCCTTAACATAAAGGCTGATTGCAATATTAGCCAGTCTGCTTATAATCGTATCATGAAAGCAATTAAGCGGATGTTGCCGAAAGAGAATAAGATGGTTACAAACTTTTATGAGACAAAGAAGTTGGTTGGGCAGATTGGGCTATGTTATGAAAAGATTGATGCTTGTAAGAATGATTGCATGCTATTCTACAAGGAAGATTCACAGAAGACAGATTGTTCAATCTGCGGACAAAGTAGATATAAGCCAAATCGGAGGGGAAGTTCAAAACACAAGAAAAACAGACCACATAAGCAGTTGCGTTACATGCCGTTGATTCTAAGACTGCAATGCCTCTACGCGTCTAAATCTACTGCAGAGGCAATGCGTTGGCATAAGGAAAGTTTGCGTGAAGAGGGTGTGTTGATTCATCCCAGTGATGGGGAGGCATGAAACACTTTGATGAGACTTATCCTGACTTTGCGTCTGAAGCAAGAAATATACGGTTATGCATCTGCTCTGATGGTTTCAATCCATTTGGTCCTGGGGCAAAATCTTACTCTTGTTGGCCGGTTATAGCCACTGTCTACAATCTTCCGCCCTAGTTGTGTATGAGTGATCCCTACATGTTCTTGTCGTTATTCATCCCCGGCCCAAACAGCCCTGGGAGGAACATTGACGTCTATCTCCGACCTTTGATGGACGAATTGAAGCAGCTTTGGGAGGATGGGGTCGAAACGTGGGATGCTTTCAAGCGAGAGAATTTCAGCATGAAGGCTGCGTTGATGTGGACAGTTAATGACTTCCCTGCATATGGGATGTTATCGGGTTGGAGCACCCACGGGAAGTTGGCCTGTCCGTATTGTATGAGTGACACAAAGTCTTTCACGCTCACACACTCTGGAAAACCATGTTGGTTCGATTGCCATAGACAATTTCTTCCGGAGGACCACCCATTCAGGACCCAGAAGAATGCGTTTAAAAAGAACAAGATTGACCATGATGAGGCCCCGATTCGTTTAAGTGGTGACACGGTCTATGAGAAGGTATCTACATTGCCCGATCCTCGGTGGGGGAAAAAGTTTTCGAAGACCAAAATACAAGGGTTTGGGACTACCCATAAGCTCGGATCAAGAGGAGTATATTTTGGGAGCTGCCATACTGGAAAACAAATCTCATTCGACATAACCTTGACGTGATGCACATTGAGAAGAATGTATTCGATAATGTTTTTAACACGTTGATGGATTTCAAGAGAACAACTAAAGACAACGAAAAAGCTCGAAAGGACCTTAAGGAAATCAGAAGCGGCCGACCTTAGACTTGGTATACGTCAATGGTAAACCGGTTAGACCGATGGCTCAATACGTGCTTACAAAGGAAAAGAAGCTCCTCCTCCCGAAATGGCTCAAGGATTTAAGGCTTCCGGATGGTTACGCGTCTAACATTGGTAACTGTGTCAATGTAGAGGAGGGGAAAATGTGGTTTGAAGAGTCACGATTGCCACGTTTTGCTGGATAGGCTACTTCCGATTGCTCTCAGGGTCTCTTGCCCGACAATATCCGGGTGGCGTTAACGAGTTAAGTGAGTTTTTCCGAGCGTTAACATCGACCACACCGCGTGTTGATCACATGAAAAAGCTTGAGGAGAGCATCGTAGTGACTTTGTGCAAACTTGAGAAGATATTTCCTCCTTCATTCTTTGATTCTATGGAGCATTTACCGGTCCACTTGGCATACGAAGCTAGAGTCGGTGGTCCATTCAATACGAGATGGATGTATCCATTTGAGAGGTAATTGAATTTATTCTATTTCTAAATAATTTGAGCGTTAACAATATACCTTCTTTAACATTATTTATGTTTTAATCTACGAATGACTTTTAGGTATCTAGGCCAATTGAAAAGGAAGATGAGCAATAGGGCCATGGTCGAGGCCTCAATTTCAGAGGCTGTTATCATAGATGAGATTGTTGCCTTTGTCGGAACATATTTTCCTCCTGATGTTGATACGAGATTGACTAGGGTTGGCCGCAATTACGTTGGTGGTTTTCCATCTAAGGGAAACATCTCTGTATTTTCATCCCCTGGTCGGTTCCTCGGCAAACGGGTTGGTACGCGTACGTTAACCGCTAAAGAGTTTGCCGCGGTCGAAACATATGTTCTTCTTAACTGCGACGAGGTTGGGGAATATATCAAGTAAGTCATTGATGTTATGTTTACGCCTCGTCGATTAAATTATGCATGTTTAATTACCTGCATATGAAATGCCTTGTTTAACCCTATTGCAGAATGTTTGAAGATTTAGCTCAGGATTTATCTCTAGAACTCATCGCAACTAGGACAGAAAGAGAATTTCCAAACTGGCTAAGGAAATATGTAAATATTTCATTTCATTCAAATTTATTCTATACACTTCTTTAAACAGTCAATCTTAAAATTGTATTAAATTGGTTACAATATTGTCTTATAGATAGCTGAACATCCGGGTGATGCCAAAGCTGCGAGGTTAAGACATTTAGCATCATCTCCGTACTTGAACGTTCATTTATACAACGGTTATTTCGTGAATGGCTATGTGTTTCATACCAAAGCTTACGGGGGCTCTAAATTGACGTGGAATAGCGGTGTGAAGCTTAAAGGAAACCTTGATTATTATGGCGTCCTGAAAGAAGTAGTCGAGGTGGAGTATTTGGGTAGAAACAGTGTTGTCTTGTTCAATTGTGATTGGCGGGATGTTGTGCGAGGTGTTAAGAAGCACGCCATATTTGACCTCGTCGATGTAAAGGACTCGTCCAGACATAATGGCGACGACGTCTTCATCTTAGCATCTCAAGCACAACAGGTATACATGACTCCCTACCCTCGTCCGCGACCCGACGGATGGTGGGCTGTCTCTGGATGACCAAGGCTAGGAGCATGATTGACAACCTACCCTCGTCGACAACTACAGAGTCATCATTAGAAACACCCTATCAAGAGGATGAAATGCCAGTGCCACCTAACGTTTCATCAGCTAATCATCCATTAGATGATGTCACTCATATTCCTAAAAATGTTGATGAACCCGAGGAGGATATCTTACCAGTGAATTTGCCAACTCCTCCGCCTCGTTCAGGTCATCTCGCGCACATTGATATTGATGAATCAGAGGAAGAGGAAGAGGAAGAGGAAGAGGAAGAGGAAGAGGAAGAGGAAGAGGAAGAGGAAGAGGAAGAGGAAGAGGAACCAGAGTTTGATTCATCAGAGTCCGAAGATGAAGAACTCGAGTTTTGTAGTAATTCAGAGTCCAGTGATGATGATGGGGACGAAGATTAATAATAGTTTAAAGTTTAAAATTGTATTGTGAATGCTTTAGATTATTAGAACTTTAAAGTTTTATATGTATTGTGAATGCTTTAGATTATTAGAACTTTAAAGTTTTATATGTATTGTGAATGCTTTAGATTATTTTTAATATCCGTCGTTTTATATATATTGTGAATGCTTTAGATTATTAGAACTTTAAAGTTTTATATGTATTGTGAATGCTTTATATTATTAATAGTTTAAAGTTTTATATGTATTGTGAATGCTTTAGATTATTAGAACTTTAAAGTTTTAGATGTATTGTGAATATATTGTTTCCTATTGTTAAAGTTGTATATTTTAATATTTTTACTGTAATACAGATATGAGTTCTAGTAGAAAGGGTAAGGGTAAGAAGACTAAGCCCATCTACACATTGATTACTGGGACGCAACCGTCCCGATCCGGTACCGATGATGTCGACCCTTCACGCAGTAGTACTAGCTCCACCTCTGGGGCCGGTACTCAGACTACTGTCGATTCTGAGGGGAGGATATTTGTCCGGATATCATCACATTATGACCAGTAAGTAACTCTTCATTAATTTGATATAAGTTGGTTCCTTTTTGTTTTATATATAATTCATTATTTAAGTTAAAATGTTATTGTATAAATATACTTGGCAGGTTTGTAGGTGGATACCCCACCACAGGGACTAAGATCGGGCAATACTGGCGGTCTCGGAAAATGACCGAGTTTTGGCCCAACTGGAAAAAATTGCCACCGAGGCAGAAGGAGGATGCGTGGGAGGAGTTTAAGGTAATGTGTTAATGGTTTTTATTTAAAACTTAAATGTTAGTTTGTTATTAAAATGTTATAATTAATAATGATTATACTCTTTTAGTTTTGTAATGTTATCATTATATATTGTAGGCTAAATATTATTGGGCGTCAGACATCAACGAGGCGACGGCTAGATATGTTTTCGATCAGCAGGCTCACAAGCTATTTACGGATTTTATTTGTAACATATTTATATATCCTTAATTAGTTTAATAACAATGATTATACTCTTTTAATTTTATAATGTCATCATTATATGTTTACGAGATATTCATATTTTTTATAGGTACCACGAAGAGAAATCATTATACTAATCGGCTCGCGGCGGGACAACAGCCCTCGACACCTACTTGGATGACCGAGGAGGTGTTTCGTCAATTTTGCGAATATTGGGGGTCGGATGCGGCGAAGGCTATATCCGAATAGGCTAAGGCCAATAGAGCAGGCTCCTCGGGGTCGGTGGCGATGCATACCATGGGGACGATCCCGGTCGCCGAGCATCACGACCGCATGGTATGTATGTTAATTTAAATGTAGTAGTGTATGGATGCTTTTAAATAGGTTTATGTACGTATGTTAGCTGGGAGCCATGTTGATGCTATGAAATCCATAGTTTTAGTGTAAATGTAGTGTATGCATGCTTTTAAATCAGTTTAAATGTTGCATTTATACAATTTCAAAGTAATAATCTCGCTTATTTTATTTATAGGAAAGGGAGTATGGTCCGAATATCAGTTTTGTGGATGTTTACGCTAGCACCCATCTTCGGAATTCTACAGCGCCCGATCAACCTCCGCAATGGGTTGACGATCGATCTGCTAATGCCTTTGTAAGTAAACTATCATTAAATGACTTGATTTTGAATATGTAAATTTATTTAATTACCTTACATTGTGTATATGATTATAATTGTTTGTTTTATTTTGACAGGCTGCATATCAAGCCGCCGTTGTTCCCGAATGAACGCCTCCCGGCGAGCCCATCCCCTTCGTGCCTGATGTTTGGCACTCGGTCACCTCTGAGGGACATCCAAAGAGAGGAGCCCGAGTGTTAAGGATGGGGGATTACGGGCGGCAATGCCCATCGACGTCGACCGGCCGTCGGCGAAATGATGCCCCGCCCAAGTATGATCCGAGGGTTGACACTCTGGAGGCTGCGTTGGAGGAGGAGAAACGCGAGCGGGCAAAGCTTGCGGAGGCTTAGGCGGTTCAGACGCAGATGCAGGAGGAGAATGATCGGCGTCATGCAGAGATTCAAAGACAACATGCAAAGACTCAAAGACAATTGGCGCTGTTGATGGCTCATCTCGGCCAGGACTTTCAGGGTAATTTCCAGCCTCCCCCGAGTTGATTGCGGACTTTTTTAGACATTTTTGTATTAATTTATACTTGTTTGTAAACATTTGAGACATTTGGTACCGCGGAGCCCCTCCCCCTCTCCCCCTCTCCCCCTCTCCGAATTGGTACGGTGGTACGGTGATATTTAGTTTTTATTTGGTACGTGATATTTGATTTTTAGTTTTTATAGTTTTAGTTTTATAAATTGAAATGTTATATCGGGTACAAAAATTTTGATTTATTGATATTTTAAATTATTTTTTTAATTTATTTGAGAATCGCCGACGGAAAATTCCGTGTTTTGAAATTAATTTATTTCAATAAATTTTTTTTACAGCGAATTTAATTTTTGATTATAGCGGCGGAAATTCCATCGCTGAAATAAAAATTAATTAAAATAAATTAATTTAAGCGGCGGAAAATTCAGCCGCTGAAATTAATTTATTTTAATTAATTTTTATTTCAGCGACGGAATTTCCGCCGCTATAATCATTTAATTTTTGATTTCAGCGGCGGAAATTTCCGTCGCTGTAATAAAATTTAAATTAAAATTAAATAATTTCAGCGACGGTAATTTCCGCCGCTGAAATTAATTTATTTTAATTTAATTTTTTATTACAAATGACGGAAATTTCCGTCGCTGAAATTAATTTAATTAAATTAATTTTTATTACAGCGACGGAAATTTCCGCCGCTGAAATGAAAATTTAATTAAATTAAATTAATTTAGCAGCGGAAATTTCCGTCGCTGAATCCATTAATTCACCGGCGGAATTAAATTCCGTCGGTAAAATAAAAAAATACCGGCGGAAATTGACCCGTCGGAGCACTGCGACGGGCTGGTAGCGGCGGACCACTGATGGAATTTTTCCGCCGGTGATTATTTTTAGCGACGAAAATTTAATTTTAGCGGCGGAAAATTCCGTCGCTAAATGACCTTTTTCTGGTAGTGAGCATTGGTAGCGAGTTCTGCAGGAATAGGCTCGTCAAGAACGTACAATTTCTTTTCTTGCCTAAGAACAATTCTTAAGCTTCTGATCCAATCAGAATAGTTTGTACCGTTCTCTTCGAGCTTGTCCTTCTCAAGGACGGATCGCAGCGACAAGGGTTGATTATTGTGAGATGCCATTCTACAATAAGATATACAAACAATATGAGCACATATAAGTATCAATTCATTTACCATCTAAGAGACAAATAATGTATTTCATAAATATTCCCACTAAATTATACACCTTCAAATACAAGCATGTATCATATAATTATAATGGGCTAAGATCCATATTTCACTTAATTTTGGTTTAATTGAGTCAATCTGATGTAATGAACAAGTTTCCAAACATTTTTCTTTTTTTTTTTGTTTATGTAATCCATGCCTTGCCCCAGTTTTTTTGGAGGCATCTTAACTTGACATATTTTTGACCGCACAAGTTTTAGCCTACTTTGGGAAACTTGCTTTATCTTTAATCGTAGTTGACTTTACATTTGAATCTTTTTTCCTTTGATCCTTGTATGAATGTATGTCGAACTAGATTGACTAGAAATGGATTTTTCACAAGCTTTTTTGGTCGGACTAGTTTAGGAACCAAAGTAGACCTAATACTTGGCTTATTTGATAATGAGATTGACTAAGAGTTGAATCCATTAGAACAAGGTCGACTAAGAGTCGGACCTGTTTAAAGGAACGAGGCTGACTAAGAGTCGAACATGTTAGAACGAAGTCGACTAAGAGTCGGACTTGTTTAAAGGAACGAGGCTGACTAAGAGTCAAGCCTGTTAGAACGAAGTCGACTAAGAGTCGGACTTGTTAAAGGAACGAGGCTGACTAAGAGTCGAGCCTGTTAGAACGAAGTCGACTAAGAGTCGGACTTGTTAAAGGAACGAGGCTGACTAAGAGTCGAGTCTGTTAGAACAAAGTCGACTATGAGTCGGACTTGTTAGAGGAACGAGTCTGATTAAGAGTCGAGCCTGTTAGAACGAAGTCGACTAAGAGTCGGACTTGTTAAAGGAACAAGGCTGACTAAGAGTCGAGCCTGTTAGAACGAAGTCGACTAAGAGTCGGACTTATTAAAGGAACGAGACTGACTAAGAGTCGAGCCTGTTAGAACGATGCAAAAACGTAACGCAACTTGGTTGAATAAAACTGCAACTTTATTGAAGTAGTAGAACGATTACATAGAAAACGGAAAGCTAGAACTGAAACTAAACTCAAACTGAAAAGAGAAACTAAAACTGAAACTGAACTAAACAGATGAACTAGAAGTAGTATTTGATAAGGTGGATAGCATGCCACGGGTGTTTCAATTCTTCACCATCTAGATGGGCAATCATATAAGTTCCTTCCTTAATAACTCGAGTAACAATGTAGGGACCTTCCCAGTTGGGAGATAGCTTATTCTGCTGAGTTCTCTTTCCAGTTGACTCGATCTTCCTTAGCACATGGTCACCTACTTGGAATGATCTTCTCTTAACTTTCTTATCATGATAACTCTTAGTTTTCTGCTTATAATTGACCATCCTAAGCTGAGTTGTATCCCTCTTTTCGTCGAGCAAGTCTAAATCGATCAACTTGTTAACATCGTTCTGTTCTTGATCAAAGAAAAATACCCTTGATGTAAGGACTTGTAGCTCGGCTGGTGCCATGGCTTCTGATCCATATGCAAGAGCGAAAGGGGTTTCACCTGTGGGCCCCCGAGTGGTTGTGCGGACTGCCCAGAGAGCAATGGGAAGTTCGTCCAACCAGTTGCTTCATTGACCAACCAAACCCGTCTAAAGTGCAGAGAGGACTAGTTTGTTCGCTGCTTCTGCTTGCCCATTACTTTGAGGATAAGCGACTGACGATTTCCAATGCTTGACTCCTACTCTGTTCATTTGTTCCTTGAAAGCTATGGAGAACTGTAGTCCGTTGTCCGACACTATAGCTCGAGGAATCCCAAAATGGCACCAAATGAAGTCCGTGAATAAAATTGATGGCATTTTCCTCGGTAATCCTGGCTAACGGCTTGGCCTCGACCCACTTGGTAAAGTAATCAATATTGACGATCACGTACTTACAATTTCCACGGGCGGGCGGGAAGGGACCAATCAAATCGACTCCCCACATATCGAAAGGCCAAGTTGCTACCACTGGAGTTTGTTCGGTCGTAGGCAGTCTAGGTAGGTTGGCAAATCTTTGGCACTGATCGCACCTTGAACAAAGTCGTGAGCGTCCACTCTCATGTAAGGCCAATAATAACCCAATGTAATCAGTTTGTCGGTCAAAGTCTGGCCCCCGGGTGTCCACCACAAACCCCACTATGTGCCTCGTACATCAGCTGAGTAACTTCTTGAGGGTGAACACATCTCAATAAAGGTTTAGTGAACGACCTTCTGAACAATGCGTCTCCTTGAATAACGTACCTCGGGGCCTTCTTCTTGATAGCTCGAGCTGCTTTCTCGTCCGCAGGTAGCTCGCTTGTCTCTAGGTAAGCTCGCATTTCTTCGATCCAGCACTTGGTGTAGACCCATTCTCTAGTAGTGTCCTCCAGGCATTGAATCTGAACCCTTTCATAAGCTGGATGCTCGAGGTAAGAGATAGGCTCCCCATGCTGCTCTTCTAAGGTGGCCAATTTTGAGAGGAGATCGGCCAGCTCATTATCATCTCGACCTACCCGTTGTATTTCCCAAAATTCCAAGTCCTCGATCAGCTCGTTCACTAAGTCGCAGTACTTGACCAGGGTAGGATTCAGCACCTCATACTCCCCTCTGACTTGATTTACTATCAACTGAGAATCACAGTAAGCCACAATCTTGGTCGCCCCAAAACACTTTGCATACTCGATAGCTGTGACCAAAGCTTCATATTCAGCCTGGTTGTTAGACGCTTCAAACTTGAATCTCAGAGCCTCTTTGTAGACTGTCCCTGATTCTAGTTCGACCAAAACAATTCCAGCCCCACTAACGTTCTTTGTTACCGACCCATCAGAGTAGACCTTCCAGCAATCATCGGGCAAACTTAATGCGGGTTGAGTTGCGGGCTCCTTTCCCTTTACTTTCTCCTTCTAAGCTCGAACTTCGCTATCTTCCTTGGTGAACGTAAGTTCGACCAAGAAGTCTGCCAAAGCTTGAGCTTTCAATGCCTTTCGATGCCTATACTCGATGTCGAATTCTGTGAGAGCAATTGACCAGTTGAGTAATCGGCCTGAACTTTCTGGATTATGTAGGATCTTCCTCAGAGGTGCATTAGTTAGCATGAGAATACGGTGAGCCAAAAAATAGGCTCGCAACTTCCTGGAAGCTACGACCAAGCCATAGGCCACCTTCTCTGCATTATAATATATGCCTTCCACATCGGACATGGCCTTACGCACATAATACACGGGCTTTTGAAGCCCTCCTTCTTCTCGAGCTAGAACGGCGGCCACAGCTTGGTCGCCAACAGACATATAGATGAACAATGTTTCTCCCATAACCGGGCTGCTCAATAATGGCGGACATGCAAGATACTCCTTAAGCTGCTGGAACGACAAAGAACACTCGGTTGTCCACTCAAAAATTTTCGTCCCCCTCAAAGATTTAAAGAAGGGGAGAGATCTCTCTGCCGACTTAGCAATAAAGCGACCTAGGGCTGCCCTACCATTGAGTCGCTGCTGTGAATGTGTGCCCCAAATTTTTGTTTATTGGAATTCACGCGAGTTTGAAGACATCCGAGTTATTTGAAAAACGGAGTCGCCACGCCATTTTGATTACCTCAAAACTTTGAAAAAAAGGTTTTATGGGTTCGGAGGTTAAGTTACCCCTTGGGAAGAACGTTTGGCGTTCACCCAAAGTGCCTTGCCGGAGCAAGTCTCCCGAGATTTCATTAATCGTGTTTGCTTGCGTGCTTTCTTTGTGTGCATGTGTTTGAGAGTAAAAGGGGGAAATGTCCCAAGTTATCTTCCGGACGTACAAACCATTTGTTGGTTGTCGCTCGGGATTCCTTGGAATTTATGTATTTGGGATTATGATCCCGTCCTCATCTTGTGACTTGTGATCAGCGCATTTTAACCTCGGGACCCTCGGGACTTGCGTGATCGAGAGAATGACTCTCCTTGTGGTCAAAGATGAGGTTCTTTAGGAAGGAATGTCCTTAGCCCATCAATCCTACGCTTTAAGACGGTCGAGCTCGTATAGAGGCTTCATACTCTTTCTTAAGCGATAATCGGAGATATAGGGTTCAAGGTGTCCCTTTCTAAAGAGATATGGAACCTTTAATGGAAGGAACGATGCAAAGATGAGAACTTTTACACCGGTCCGTTCCAAGGTTGCTAATGGGGACATGGGGAATGCATGTAAAAATGATACTTTAGTGAAAGGATGGCATTTTTGGAGTGTAAAGAATGTCTTTTGGTTGCAAGGGATGCCTTTTGTGCAAAGAAAAGATTTTTATGTAAAGAATGTATTTTTATGTTGGAAAATAGCATTTAATGCACAAATGATGCATGAAAATGGCAAAGAATGATTTTTTAATGCAAAGTATGCATTTTGAGTATGAAAATGAGTTTTTAAATGCAAAAGATGCATCTTTAATGTGAAAAGGGGTTTTTTGAGTGCAAAGGATGCACCATTAAAGCAAAGATGTCATTTTGGTGAAAAAGATATCCTTTTAATGCAAATGATGCCGCTTCGTATGCAAATGTTTTAGTTTAAATGCAGATTGGTGCATTAGAAAAGGAAAACATCGATTGCAAATGAAAAGATAAGGAGATCGCAACCGGGCTATGTATGTCGCGCGACATAGGCCGCCTATGTCGCGTGACATAATAAGCCATTTTGCGAAGCTTCAAACAACTGAGATTTGCAGAGGTAACAAGGCACCAAAATGGTCAAGTTACTTCACAAACAAATCTCAGAGAGCATGTTTATTGATAATGAACACTTCAAGAGGGTGTGGATATGAGGGATCCACACTCATCTTGAGTGTTCATGCAAAACCAAGTCAAAACAGAGATTTTATATGAAATGTAATGAAATAAAATGTGGATCTGATAATATGAAGCTAAAGCATGCAACTTTAATCAGAATACTACATTATCAATGCATGTAACACATAGATTTCATATTCAAAGGAAGATAGAGAGTGGAAAAGGGGTAGAAACTCGTTACCCTTGAAGATCCACAACTCCTATATCAAGTTAGATATAGGAGCCTTCTAGCGTCCTCCTCCGAGACCGAGTTCGTGCCTGGATCCTTGAGAACCTCGAGTTCTTGATGTATAGGAAGTGTGTGTGTGTGTGTGGGAAGTGTGTGTGTGATTAGTTTGGTAGGATTGAGGTGATTTGGGGGTATGTGAGGAGAGAGGAGGCTTCTGGAGCGTATTCCCTATAGAGGGGGACTGAGGGGTGGAGGAGGGGTGTTAAAATGAGAGGTGGAGACCTCTATTTATAGGCCGCCCGCATGGGCTTGTTATGTCGCACGACATAACAAGCCACGATCGTATTCCTTCTAGAAACATGCAAGGTGGCATGGTTCTAGAACTCTCTCTGGCTGGTTATGTCGCACGACATAAGTAGCCACATGCAGTTCCTTCTAGAAACATGCAAGGTGGCAGGTTTCTAGAAGGTTTTTATGGCCTATTATGTCGCACGACATAAGTAGCCAGATCCGGATTCTTCTAGAAACGTGCAAGGTGGCACTTTCTAGAAGGGTTTGGGATTAAGAAAACGTGTTTCTTAATCACCAAGCATTCCCTTCAGCCCTTAAAAGGCTTGAAACAGCTCCGGAATTGTTCCGAACTTTAGGAAAATCCGGGAATTACCGGAAAATTACCGGAATTGCCGAAAATTAACCTAAGGCATGAGCCGATTTGGGTACTTACAGAAGCCCTCGGCAACGCCACTAAGTGGCGAGTGCGGGGTTGTCGATAGAAAAGGATCCAATCCGGCGAATGCCGAGACGGATTGGGTGACCAAGTTGGTCGAGTGGCCGGACCTTTCATGAAAGGCTACCTACGTATCCCTGAGGAATCAAGCCATAATCGTAGTTCGGAATTAGGATCCGCTGGGAAGGAAGAAGAGAAACCGACCTAGGAGGTCAAGCAATTGATCCTACCGGGATATGCTAGGAGTGACCTGTGGTCGGATATCTGAACTTCTATGAGGAGGCGCTTTATCACTGAGGAGTGACAAAGAAACAAGGTGACCAAAGTGGTCGAATGGCTGGACCTTTTATAAAAGGCTACCTACGTATCCCGGAGGAATCAAGCCTTGATCGTAGTTCAAGCATCACTAGATAGTTAGGAACGATGTCTAGGATCCTTGAGATTTTGACACCGGAGGTCACACCCGATGAAGCTAGAGCTTATGGTGCTATCTCTTTATGACGGAAATAGAGGTAACTTAGTTGGGAAACTTGAGCGCACGTCACTATTCGCGGATAGAGGTAGCACAAGTTGGAATGACTTGGGCATACGTCACTATTCGCGGATAGAGGTAGCACAAGTTGGAATGACTTGGGCATACATCACTATTCGCGGATAGAGGTAGCACAAGTTGGAATGACTTGGGCATACGTCACTATTCGCGGATAGAGGTAGCACAAGTTGGAATGACTTGGGCATACATCACTATTCGCGGATAGAGGTAGCACAAGTTGGAATGACTTGGGCATACATCACTATTCGCAGATAGAGGTAGCACAAGTTGGAATGACTTGGGCATACATCACTATTCGCGGATAGAGGTAGCACAAGTTGGAATGACTTTGGGCATACATCACTATTCGCGGATAGAGGTAGCACAAGTTGGAATGACTTGGGCATACATCACTATTCGCGGATAGAGGTAGCACAAGTTGGAGCACAAGTTGGAATGACTTGGGCATACATCACTATTCGCGGATAGAGGTAGCACAAGTTGGAATGACTTGGGGCATACATCACTATTCGCGGATAGAGGTAGCACAAGTTGGAATGACTTGGGCATACATCACTATTCGCGGATAGAGGTAGCACAAGTTGAAATGACTTCGCATACGTCACTATTCATGATAGAGGTAGCACAAGTTGGAATGACTTGGGCATACATCACTATTCGCGGATAGAGGTAGCACAAGTTGGAATGACTTGGGCATACATCACTATTCGCGGATAGAGGTAGCACAAGTTGGAATGACTTGGGCATACGTCACTATTCGCGGATAGTGGTAGCACAAGTTGGAATGACTTGGGCATACGTCACTATTCGCGGATAGTGGTAGCACAAGTTGGAATGACTTGGGCATACGCCACTATTCGCGGATAGTGGTAGCACAAGTTGGAATGACTTGGGCATACGTCACTATTCGCGGATAGTGGTAGCACAAGTTGGAATGACTTGGGCATACGTCACTATTCGCGAATAGTGGTAGCACAAGTTGGAATGACTTGGGCATACGTCACTATTCGCGGATAGTGGTAGCACAAGTTGGAATGACTTGGGCATACGTCACTATTCGCGGATAGTGGTAGCACAAGTTGGAATGACTTGGGCATACGTCACTATTCGCGGATAGTGGTAGCACAAGTTGGAATGACTTGGGCATACGTCACTATTCGCGGATAGTGGTAGCACAAGTTTAGAGTTCTGACAATTCGGAGGTTGTCACCTAGTTTTGACAATTACTGGAGGCTGTCACCTAAAAATTATTTCCTTTAACAGAAGCTAAAGCTTACGGCGCTATCTCTTTTATGACGGAGATAGAGGGAGCTAAAGCTAGATGATGTTATTTCTTTATGACGGAAATAACGGAGACTAAAACTAGAAGACGTTATTTCAGAGATTAAAGAAGTAAAAAGAACTTGATGATTTTTTGTAAAGAAAGTCGGATGTATCCTGATAATTTTTGTAAAAGAAGTGAATTAAAAATGCCAAAGGCAAATAAAATGAGCCACGAGGGGGTAAACTTGTAAAATAAGCCTCTGGGGCACCGGAGGGAAAATTTGATTGAAAATGCCAGTGGCACAAAGGATAAAACAGGCCTACGGGGGACAAAATTTGTAAAATGGAGCCTTCAGGGGCAAAATTGTAAAAACAGGCCACAGAGGCTTATTATGTCGCACGACATAAGAGGCCAGGTGAACAGATTTCTTTAAAATTCGCACAGTCGCCATTTGAAATTTAATTAGGCTTGAAATTGAGAGGGAGGCGACAGTGAGAGAAAAGAGAGCGACATCAGAGAGGGAGATTCGAAAGAAATCAAGAGAAATCCAACACTTCTCAGTCTGATTCAATTGAAGAATGCCTCCTAGGCTCTATCCGACCAAAAGGGCTTCTCAACACGCCAATTTAGCTACTCGGAGAAAGGGGGTGCAAAGGAATCAACGGCCATTTCTTCCGGAAGCATCAAGGGGAGATTTTTACCCACAGCTCGATGAGCATACTTCGGATGTCACGAAGAAGGAAGAGGTAAGAAACCTAGGGTTTCTTGAAAAATTTTCAATTTGTGCGAAATTGATTTGAACTGAGTTTTTCTTCGCATCGCATTTGAACTTCATATGGATTGGCCTCGTGAACATGAATGAATCTAGGAAATGTAATGCGTAAATGCATGCCATACATTGATCCATTTTGACCTACTTTTTGCTTGAGATGATTTCAAGAAATAGCACGAAATATTGATACTTGTGCCATGTTTTCTTGCAGAAATTACGCACCCGTGGCTCTTCGGAGGCGATTGGCGGTGCTATGGCAGAGCTTGCTTGCCGGGTAGCCAGACCAGATACATTCTCCTAAGGGCATGATTTACGCTGCTGGGCTAGGACGATTTTTCGAGATGGCGAGGGCCATTGGAGACACTCAGAGGAGTGTAGACTTGGTGAGGGCCTTCAGAGAGTATTGGTGGGAGACTACACATTCGTTTCACTTCTCTTGGGGTGAGACGACGATCACTCCGCTAGATTTTGCGATCATTACAGATCGCCCTTCACGGATGAGCCGCTCTACCTAGAGGAGCCTCGCACAGTGAGCCGAGCCCTGTACGATTGCCGATGCCGATTTTATGGGCTTACTTGGCTTCGTTCCCCACAATAAGAAGGGGAATGGATATGAGTTAGGCGAGTTGCATGGCTTGATCGAGGGGCGTGAGCAGGACTACATTGTGGTAGATGATCCCATTGAGAGCCGCCGAGAGCCGAGAGATTGGCTAGTGGCTTTCTTATGGGTGGGCTTTTCCGACATGCCGTTCATTAATGCCGCCACCGCCTTGGTTTCGTTGTTGGAGCTTTTGAGAGCATGGGATACCGTCGGGAATCTATCCCGGGGGGAGGCAGCTTAGCCGAGATGTATTTGGCCCTAGATGACGTCGCCGAGGGAAGGCGAAGTACTTCACCGCTTTCATCCGGCTTTCGAGGTATTCTCTTACCTTGATCTCTTTTCTTTTGCGCATTTCATTATATCATTATTGCTTTCCTTGTTTTGACTTTTCTTCTCCTTTTCGTGCTTGGGCATACGAGTACTTTGGCCGTTATGAGTGGCGTATCAAAGATGAGTTTCCTCGCCACCACTTTTTCCCGCTCTTCGTCCGGTGGACGAAGGATGCCAGAAATGCACTGTGACGCCGGAGGGTTCGAGGTGCAGGATCACGGCCTCGTATCATGACACGCCGACATGCCCGAGAGGGATTCCACAGAGGCCGAGCTTGTTCCCGGACTCGGCCGTTATGGCGCTTTGGATTTAGATCATGCCGCGCACTTCACGCAGTGTCGCAAGCTACCGGTGGGCTTGTCCGGAGATGCCTTGTACTTAGGAGAGAGGGTGTATAGACAAAGATGGGCCGAATAGGCACGCTCGGATCCCCGATGATCCTCCAGCCTAGGATGTGGTTGCCTCGCCGGTTGGCGAATGTAGATGCTCCGATTGTAGGCATGGCAAAGCACATCTCTACACACGGGAGGGGGACTATACTTTGTACGTGGCTAGACATCTTCACCCCACTGCACTGTGGTTGGTTATGGCGCTCATAGCGCGGGGCCTTCGACCGGCTACGTAGCTAGACCTCCTTTGCCCCGACTTTCATTGATTATCGTGGTGGCGGTCGCATGAGGCGAGCTCACATTGATATGTCCTGCACTCATCCTCATCCGGTGCTTCCGCGAGGTTCTAGATCCGTAAGTACTGTTCCTTACGCCTCTTTGGATTGCTTGCATCTCTTTTTGTTATCAAGAACCGCATTCTCGACGCTTTTTATGTCCGCTTGTAACGTTCGCTCAGCTTACGTACATTTGACCAGGGCATATACCGGCGCTGTGGGCATGATTGGCAAGCTCCGTAAAGGCATGAGTTTCGGAAGAATCGCGCCGGCCACAGTGGTTCGATTGATATCTCTCCACCCGGCCAACCGAGAAGGAAGAAGAGCCGCTCGATGACGTGGGCACCCGGGAGCACTAGAGGACCGACGCCTGACAAAGATCGCAAATGTGCCTCTTTACTGCACCCATTGAGATTGAAGATGATGATGAGGATGAGGATGAGGATGGTGGAGCCGAGACGGCCACGACATTACGAGCTTGACTCTGTCGTCATCACCGAGCTTGACGACTACTATCGCACGGGGACCATAGCTTATGAGGCACCTTCGGACGATCCCGACGATGAGCCGAGGAGGCCGAGGATGACGACGAGGATGGAGATGAGGGAGAGGATGATGAAGAGGGATGGAGAGGATCTCGAGTAGCCCCTTTTTCCCTAGACATTTGTGGCTTTTGGTTATTGTACTCCCTTTGGGGAAAACACATGTTATTATTTTTTTATGCACAACTTTTGGACTTGATCTACTTTGTATGTACAAATGGTTTGAATGGATGACTTGGATGAATTTTTAGCTTGTAAATGAATGCATGAGTGTATATGGGGTAAATGAACCCTTCCTTATGCATTTGAGAGGTGGATGGGTGGTATTTACAGCCATTGACAAGTCGGGATTGCCCCGGGAGAACAGAAGCCGCAGCATTGCTGATGTCTGATGTGGCTTGTTATGTCGCACGACATGGCTTGTTATGTCGCGCGACTTAATAAGCCTGAACTGTGCTTTTCATTGCCTTTGAACTGAATGGAACCGGCCACAAGTTGGAATTGGGGGATCAAAGAGATCACCTACCCGGCCTCCTTGGGACAATGGCAAAGAGATATTTGGTCCCTTCCTATAAGGATGGAAACGGGGTGACCTAGGAGGTCAAACAACCAATCCTTCATAGGAATGTTCCAAATCAAAAGGGGTGACCAATATGGTCAGGAAATTAGACTCTCATGAAAGGCTTACGCACCATTGGAGAGTGGAGAAAGAAAAAGGTGACCAATGTGGTCGGATGGCTGAACCTTTATGAAAGGCTACCTACGTATCCTGGAGGAATCAAGCCTTGATCGTAGTTCAAACTTTACCTAGACAGTTAGGAATGATGTCTAGGATTTTCGACGTTTTGACAATTAGGAAACTGTCGCCTAGAGTTATCTCGAAGGCACTTTTGGGAGAAAATGTTATCATTAGCAATTGGCACGTTACTTGAGCCTAGGGGTGATTTTTCTCGAAACATGGTAGGGACTGGGTTTGGATATACATATGGAATGTATTTGGGAATTGTTTGAGACGGGTTTCAAACAGGTGGGGTCAGATCCCTTGGGGCGCGGATCGAACCGTTTTATTGAGATGTTGTCAACGTGGACGAGAATTCCTTCTTGGGCCGAGACCGGGTTTAAACCTCGGGTCTTGACTAAGGTCCTTTTCTTAAACTCGTCGCTTGAAGCCGATGCCGATGTGCTTTTACAACCAAAGCAGATGTTGGAGTGACCAAACCTTTCTTTTAGGGATGGATATGACTTATCGGAGTCTTGGCCGGAGGAAAAACTTTCGCAAAACCCCATGTCTTACTAAAGCAAGGAAAGATCCTTTCATTTGGCAAAACCCCGATTGAATGAGCCGAGCAAGCGAAGTGACTTGGCGAAGCCCCGCCCGGGTGACCTAAAAAATCCCAATCCGATTGGTATTGCGAACGTGATTCCCAAATTGATCTGACCAAGACTGAATCCATCTAGGGACCTAGTGAAGAACCCGATATGAACCCTAAACATGGCTAAAGAAGCCCCAGTTTAAAGGAATGACTTGGCAAAGCCCCAGACTGAAAGAGTTTCGAGGCAGTCCTAATGCGAATTGTAGCAGAAGAGGGAAAACCTATCCTTCTCTCTCTCTCTTTTTTTTTATTATTTTTTTTATTTTCCTTAGTCGATCAGTCAACCTAAAGGAAATGTGAAAGACAATATTCTTAGAAATTTATACATGCAGGGGCATATTTTTCGAAAGGTGGGAATAGATCCCGATCTTGTGTTATTTTGATGGCCTTATTCGATGTAGGCACAAAAGCTCGCTTTGGGTCTGACTCTTTTGAGAGAGTATAAGCGTAGAAAGGTTGGTAAAAGTGTATGGAAGCCCCGCCGACGTAAAATCGTTGTTTAGCACTATTTTTCCTAAGATGTAGAAAGAGAAGACTTGTCAAGACATCTGAAAACTTGCTTTATTTACAATGATCACAAGATTGCTTAAAACCCTTTATTGATGTTCGGGTTATTCAACCACTAATCTCGATATGAACAAACATTCTTATTAATCATGAGGAGAAAGTCAACCAGTGTCGCGGATCAAGGTTGGCTGGTGTGAAAGAAAGGTTTGTGTATAGGGAGGGTCATTGATGAGACCGGGTTTTCTGGGATTTGAATATGCTTATGGGAGAGGTCATTTGATGAGACCGGGTTTTCGGGAATTTGAATATGCTTATGGGAGAGGTCATTTGATGAGACCGGGTTTTCGGGAATTTGAATATGCTTATGACCGGACCATTGCTGGTTGCCTACGTTCCCCTCATTGTGAGGAGCTCAGGTCGCCGTAGTTCGGCCTTGGCCGGACTGTTTTGGGAAATGGGATTTGTGGTTCCTTTAGTGAAAAGGCTAGGATGAGAAGACTGGATGATGAGGCATGGGCCTCGGGATGATTCCTTGACCAAGTCATTCTTGGACGGCTGCTTCAATAGCTTTCTGATTCTCGTCTTTCATTGGGGGAGAAAGGACTTGCATATGCCTAAAGGCTTATGAAATGCTTCTGCTTTTGCTTCGACCGCCCCATTGTTGTCGACAACTTTCATTTTTTGAGCTTTGGTCTTGCCTGTCCGTCAAGCTTTTGATTGGTAACGCTGGGTCCTTGGCCTCATTTTTCTTTTATTTTTTATGTGCAACCCTGTTTTTTGCCTAGACCGCCCTTTTGGGGATTTTCACTTAGCCGGGCATTACTCTTTTTGCACCAAGATTTCTTCTTTTTTTTTTTTTTTTTTTATATATGTGCAACCCTCGTTTTTTGCCTAGACTCGCCTTTTCTCGGGATTTTCGCTAGCCGGGTATTACTCTTTTTGCACTACACACATTTTTTTTCTTTTCTTTTTTTTTTTTTTTTTTTTTTTTTTTTTAATTTTCTAGAGCACCCGAGGACCAAGGCGAGCCCCTGCTTGAACATTCTTGATACCCTTGAAGTCTAAGCCAAGCCCCTAGGTTGTTGTCGACACGGGGTCAATCTTTCGAAGCTGAGTGGCCTTTTTTGTCGTTCCTTGATGTTGTCGCCGTCGTTGACTTGGTCAAGATGAAGGTGGACATGGTTTGGGAAAGTGTATGGCTTTGATGAAGGCCTTTTGTGGGGTGAGGAAAGTGTATGGCTTGATGGCATTAGTTGACTTTCTCACACCGATTAATCGGAACGTGAATTATTTCGAGAGATTATTTGGAGCAATGCAAGTGATCATATAAAATAAAACCATTTCATTAAATGTAATGTAGGTGTGCAAATAATGTCTTAAGTCTAGCAAGAAAAGAAGAAGACTTTTTATAGAAAATTGAAGATTCATTACAATATCCATAGAGGACTTGATTGAAAGGAAAAAGTACTAGAACCTACGAAGGTCGATCGAGAGACTATTTTTCCTTTTTTTTTTTTTTTTTTTTTTTTTTTTTTTAAGGATAGGTAAACCCTAGTCTAGCTACTCTTCGCGGTTGGACCGCCAGGAGCTTGAGCTTTCCTTCGTAGATCGCCCACCGAATTTCTTTCTTCGATCCACACACTTGTCTGTCACATGACCATAATGCTTGTGGTACTCACGTAACTTGGTCCCGTCAACTCTACTGGGTTTCTTGGCTTATGATTCTCGAGAGGTGTGAGAAGGCTTCTGCTTTCACCAAATCGTTGAAAACTTTGCTCATGGGCATCCCAAAATCATCAGCCGACGTTTCTGACCTTGCACTTCTTGAATTGACCTCTTGTCATAACTTTCTGTCTTTGGCCCACGGAGGTTCTCAAGCTTCCCATCTTCTATCAACTTTTGGATCTCATGCCTCAAATAGGTGCAATCATCGTTGTGCCCATGGTATTGATGGAAAAGGCAATGCTTGGACTCATCCAACCGAATACCGGGGTTCCCCGGGCTTCCAATTCTCCAAAGGGCTTTACGCTTTTCTTTCACTAGCTCTTCCGTAATCTTGCTTAAAGGCATCTCTGTATTGTTAAAGTGAAAGGAGCGAGGTTTTCGGGGGACCTTGTTATTCTCAAGACTCAGATTCCCATTGTCCAACTGGTTCCATTGTTGGATTTGGCTGAAGGAGGCTACGACACTCTTTCCTTTGTGAAGAACTGGTGCTGAGCCGGGTATGGTGGCTGCTTGGTGTTGGTGGCATTGGATTATGCTTGGTGGAGTCATCTCCTTGCCTGGTTCGACATCTTGGGTCAAGGGAGTATTGATACTCATCATGAGGTCAAGCTTCTCTTGCATCTGTTTCACTTGCTCCATCAACATTGCCACATAGGGGTCAACGGGGACTCTTGGGCTACCGGAATCGGCAATGTGACTTGTAGTAGCGAACCGACGGCTGAATTCATTAAGTCCGGTAGGTAACAAATGAAAACTCGGATCATCCTTTGGCAACTCATGATCGCATTCAAAGCGGGTATAGGGGTTTCGTAACATAGCCACATATCTCAATCGATTATGTGAAGTCGGGAGTATAGACCGGCAGTATTGCCGAAACCGAGAGGTGGGGTGAAGCCCAACTGCTTCCGAGAAGCCGAGGGCAATGGGGCCCCGATGAGCCGGGATGTTGGAAAGGACCGAGGAGAAGTGGTCCTTGGCAAGGGATCATATGTGGATGGAGGAAGGTATTGGTTATAGGTCGGGGAGCCGAGATGGCTACTTCGGAGTCTCATCTTCGACCACTACCGCAGAACCGCTGACTCAATTGTTACTTGGATTCCATTGCGGCGAAGAGCACCGATGAGCAATGACACCGCTTTTCATGATCCTTCGGGGCATTTTCCAAAGCCAGACTAACTCTTCCTTCCTAATCATCTCGATTTCCCATACCCTCACCGTTTTCCTCAAATCCGCCATTCCGACTCTCTCGAGCCGATGAACCGCTGAACCGAAAAGCCGCCGACCCAAGATCTCTCGCTCACTTCTTTTTCGCTGCGGGAAAGGGATAGGCAAGGTTTAGACTCGGAGGTAGGTAAGGTTTAGACTCGGGGATAGGTAAGGTTTAGACTCGAGGATAAGTGTTTAGGCTGAAGGCTCAAGTAACATGCCCTTATCGCTTTAACTTTTGCTCGAAACGCATTTTCTCCTAATCCTAATTGATCGGAAAAGATGAGACCTTGAAAGGTCAAGATTGGAAGTAGAGATCGGACCGAAGGGGGTCACGATTAAGGATTTGACCATGAAAGGTCGAGTCGGGAAATCGGAGATCGGACCGAGGAGGTCTCGACAGAGATTGACCATGAAAGGCCTGGGACAAGAAAATCAATAATCGGACCGAAGAGGTCTCGATTAGGGTTTGACCATGAAAGGTAGGGATAAGAAAATCAAAAATCGGACCGAAAAGATCTCGATTAGGGATTTGACCATGAAAGGTCAGGATGAGGAAAACGGAGATCGGACCGAAAAGGTCTCGATTAGGGATTTCAGAGATAGGAACATGCAATTATGATTACACTAATTGTTCAAGTTTACTTAAAACAATGTCTTTTATTAATCTCTAATTGGTTGGAAAAGGGGTTCTCGCCCTTCTTTTCACAACTACTCTAGATCCCGGATCGTGGGTTCCGTCACTACGTCTATAAGCCCCTCGTATTCCACCCGTATTTCGACCTCCCAGGGTGGACAGCCGGCGAGGGTCCTATAGGGCACGCGGATCCCACCGACCGAGAGTAAAGAACGCTCCTATCGGGTCTAGCGGGTCATAGGACCTTTCAACGCACGAGCAATGCGGATTATAGTCAAGGCAATACCGGAAAGTCTCGTCTCTCGCCTCGACGGAGTTTTGCGCAGAGTTTCGCTGAGCGAATGACGGTTTTTGACTTTCGGTAATGTCCGAGAATATAATAGGCATGGGTCGGGCGGCAAAAGCCGGATGACACAGTGTCACATTGAACTTCGTTGCATACGCAGTGCGTGAGTCGGAATCGAAGTCTATGCCGGTCAAGATCTTGCCAATTTTTCCTTGTCGGAATTTTGGCAGAGCTTTGCTTCAAGCGAAAGATCTTTTGATTTTTTGGCAAAGACTCGGTCTTGACTCTTACGCATTCCGTGTGGGTCAAGGTCAATAGTCAATGTCGGAGTCAAGATCCCACCGATTTTTTTCCTTGTCGGAATTTCGGCAGAATTTCGCTTGAGCGAAAATCTTGGCTTCCGTTATGAGCTAAGGCTTGACCTTTACGAGGGTATGCAACTGGGCTATATGACACGGACTAGACCAAAACCAACCAAAAGTCACGGTTTTTTGAAACGTGTGACACGGATCGTGCATTGGTCGACACCGGCCGCCATGGGGAGGTTGGGATGATTCCGTGCGCGCCCGGGAGCATCGTAAGGCCGTCCGTGATCGCAGCTGAACCACCCTCGGGGTTAAAGGACGTGCGTGCAAAAGTGTACAGGATATATCAGGTGCGCGTAGTGTGCGGTCTCCTAAAAATGTTCCTTTTGAGTTAAAATAGAGATTTTCAAAATGTGTTTTAAAGGAATGATTTTCGGGACGGGGAAAATGCAACACATAAGCACGTAAATTTTCTGGGAGCCCCAGTCATGGAGCTGAATAGCCCCAAGCTGCTAGGACTGCCAGATTAACCATGATTTTTCCTGGTGGAATTGCCACTGAGGTCGCCCGGTCAGAATCCAATGAGGATTGAGCCGTACGACTGCATGGATCAATTTTCCAGGTTCCACTCCTTTTGCTATTTTTTTCGGGTTATTTTCCCGTTTCAAAGTATGCACAAATTCCAAGATGCAAATGATGCAATGCATGGTAAAGAAAGCAAGCGCGATTAATGAAATTGGTGACGGGAGTCTAACCCGCTCAAAGGGAAAAGCTTTCTTATTTTTTTCAAAAATTTTTCGAAAAGGGATACTGGTACGTGGGATTGTTAAACCACCGGTTATCCCAAGCCCCGGGTTAGGGAGCGATACAGGAAGGTTAAGTGGGGTCCACCTATATACCAAGTATCGATTTTTGTTTTGAAAATAAAAGCTTTTCTCCTTTGGGATTATCCCCAGCAGAGTCGCCAAACTGTGAATGTGTGCCCCAAATTTTTGTTTATTGGAATTCACGCGAGTTTGAAGACATCCGAGTTATTTGAAAAACGGAGTCGCCACGCCATTTTGATTACCTCAAAACTTTGAAAAAAAGGTTTTATGGGTTCGGAGGTTAAGTTACCCCTTGGGAAGAACGTTTGGCGTTCACCCAAAGTGCCTTGCCGGAGCAAGTCTCCCGAGATTTCATTAATCGTGTTTGCTTGCGTGCTTTCTTTGTGTGCATGTGTTTGAGAGTAAAAGGGGGAAATGTCCCAAGTTATCTTCCGGACGTACAAACCATTTGTTGGTTGTCGCTCGGGATTCCTTGGAATTTATGTATTTGGGATTATGATCCCGTCCTCATCTTGTGACTTGTGATCAGCGCATTTTAACCTCGGGACCCTCGGGACTTGCGTGATCGAGAGAATGACTCTCCTTGTGGTCAAAGATGAGGTTCTTTAGGAAGGAATGTCCTTAGCCCATCAATCCTACGCTTTAAGACGGTCGAGCTCGTATAGAGGCTTCATACTCTTTCTTAAGCGATAATCGGAGATATAGGGTTCAAGGTGTCCCTTTCTAAAGAGATATGGAACCTTTAATGGAAGGAACGATGCAAAGATGAGAACTTTTACACCGGTCCGTTCCAAGGTTGCTAATGGGGACATGGGGGAATGCATGTAAAAATGATACTTTAGTGAAAGGATGGCATTTTTGGAGTGTAAAGAATGTCTTTTGGTTGCAAGGGATGCCTTTTTGTGCAAAGAAAAGATTTTTATGTAAAGAATGTATTTTTATGTTGGAAAATAGCATTTAATGCACAAATGATGCATGAAAATGGCAAAGAATGATTTTTTAATGCAAAGTATGCATTTTGAGTATGAAAATGAGTTTTTAAATGCAAAAGATGCATCTTTAATGTGAAAAGGGGTTTTTTGAGTGCAAAGGATGCACCATTAAAGCAAAGATGTCATTTTGGTGAAAAAGATATCCTTTTAATGCAAATGATGCCGCTTCCGTATGCAAATGTTTTAGTTTAAATGCAGATTGGTGCATTAGAAAAGGAAAACATCGATTGCAAATGAAAAGATAAGGAGATCGCAAACCGGCTATGTATGTCGCGCGACATAGGCTGCCTATGTCGCGTGACATAATAAGCCATTTTGCAGAAGCCTAAACAACTGAGATTTGCAGAGGTAACAAGGCACCAAAATGGTCAAGTTACTTCACAAACAAATCTCAGAGAGCATGTTTATTGATAATGAACACTTCAAGAGGGTGTGGATATGAGGGATCCACACTCATCTTGAGTGTTCATGCAAAACCAAGTCAAAACAGAGATTTTATATGAAATGTAATGAAATAAAATGTGGATCTGGATAATATGAAGCTAAAGCATGCAACTTTAATCAGAATACTACATTATCAATGCATGTAACACATAGATTTCATATTCAAAGGAAGATAGAGAGTGGAAAAGGGGTAGAAACTCGTTACCCTTAAAGATCCACAACTCCTATATCAAGTTAGATATAGGAGCCTTCTAGCGTCCTCCTCCGGAGACTGAGTTCAGGCCTTGGATCCTTGAGAACCTCGAGTTCTTGATGTATAGGAAGTGTGTGTGTGTGGGAAGTGTGTGTGTGATTAGTTTGGTAGGATTGAGGTGATTTGGGGGGTATGTGAGGAGAGAGGAGGCTTCTGGAGCGTATTCCCTATAGAGGAGGACTGAGGGGTGGAGGAGGTGTGTTAAAATGAGAGGTGGAGACCTCTATTTATAGGTCGCCCTGCATGGGCTTGTTATGTCGCACGACATAACAAGCCATGACTGTATTCCTTCTAGAAACATGCAAGGTGGCATGGTTCTAGAACTTTTCCTGGCTGGTTATGTCGCACGACATAAGGAGCCACATGCAGTTCCTTCTAGAAACATGCAAGGTGGCAGGTTTCTAGAAGGTTTTTATGGCCTATTATGTCGCACGACATAAGTAGCCAGATCTGGATTCTTCTAGAAACGTGCAAGGTGGCAGCCTTCTAGAAGGGTTTTGGGATTAAGAAAAACGTGTTTCTTAATCACCAAGCATTCCCTTCAGCCCTTAAAAGGCTTGAAACAGCTCCGGAATTGTTCCGGAACTTTAGGAAAATCCGGGGAATTACCGGAAAAATTACCGGAATTGCCGGGAAAATTAACCGGAAGGCATGAGCCAGATTTGGGTACTTACAGCTGCATCTCCTTGATACACGTAGGCTCCTTCATGTCGACCAGAGCCTTGATCTTTTCAGGATTGGCTTCAATACCTCGCTGAGAAACCATAAAACTCATAAACTTCCTTGCTGCTACCCCGAACACGCACTTGCTAGGATTGAGCTTCATGTCGTTTGCTCACAAATTGGCGAATGTTTCCCTTAGGTCGACCACGTGACGTCCGACCTTTGTTTTGATGACCATATCGTCGATATAGGCCTCCATGTTTCGGCCAATTTGGGAGGCAAAGACTTTGTTGACCATCCTCTGGTAGGTCGCTCCTGCATTCTTCAAGCCGAATGGCATCATATTGTAACAGTAGATACCCCCAACAGCTTGAAAGGCCATCTTTAGTATATCATCCTTGTGCATCTTGATCTGATGGTAGCCTAAATAGGCGTCGAGGAAGCTAAATGTAGTGTGCCCAGCTATAGAGTCTAAGATCTTGTCGATCCGCGGCAAAGGGTAGCTATCCTTTGGGCAGGCTAGATTAAGGTTGGTGAAGTCGACACACATACGCCATTTGCCATTAGATTTCTTCACCATTAACACGTTTGCTAGCCATGTGGTATGAGTAGCCTCCGTGATGATACCTGCACTTAAAAGTTTTTGTACCTCAAGTTTGATCGCCTCCTCTTTGTCACAAGCAAAACTTCATAGCTTCTGCTTCTTATGCTTCATGGTCGGATTGACTTCCAATCTGTCAACAACGACCTCCTCCTTGATCCCCTTCATGTCTTCCACACGCCAAGCAAAAACATCACTGCTTTCCTTTAGTTGTTCGGCAATCTCTGCTCTCTCCTCGGCTGACAATTGTCTCCCATTGAATTTTTTGATCGGGATAGGAGGCATTAGTCACTACTGCTTCTAGTTCGTCCACAGCTTCTAACTCCGAACCATCCCTAAATTGTAGGGTCTTGATGATGATCTCACGAACCCTCTGTATTTCTTCGGCCCCCAAGTGTGGAGCCTCCTCAACAATCATGCCATCCATTTTAGCTGCAATCTCATCGCTAGTGGCCCCCGAGTTTTGGTCGATCTGAAGACATAGCTCGCCTATGATGACTTGGTCGACCATAACTGCATCTGAATCGACCATAATGTTTTGGGAGGGATGTGTCGGCTCAATCATGACATGGTCATGTGAGTGATAGGTCACCTCTTCTACACAAGTGATTGTAGATAGTCGTGAAGTTGTGGTGACAGATTTTGAGAGCTTCAAGTATCCCTCAGGAGTATCGACTTCTAGCTCCCTCTTCTTCCTTGTTCGAAGGACGTGATCAAGGTAAGCCCGAGTTGTACTTTGCACGCAGCCTACTCCAGCTAATGTAGGGAACTTAACTCGTTGATGGGGAATATAAGCCACCGTTCCAAGTGCGACCTGGCCAGGGATACCCAAAATAGCAGCATAATCACTAACTACATCTATAACAATAAATGTTACCTTAGTCGTGACCCTGAATGGATGTTGGCCTATATCGACATCCAGTTCGATCTTCCCCTTAGCGTCCACCCTATGATTGGTGAAGACTTCAAGTCGACCATCATAGGGCGACAACTGTTCCTTTGTGAGTCCCATTTCTTTGAAAGTTCTGTAGAAGAGGATATCCTTGCAGGCCCCCGTGTCTATCAAGAATCTGCTTGTCGTACACCCGTCGATCAACCCTGGGATAACGAGAACTTGCTCTCTGGCCATCATGTTAGTAACTAGCTCGTCAGGATAGAAACTGATAACCTCATCTCTGATGTAGCTTCTAGGTGGCACGTGAAGGGCTTTATTGAGCTGAAAAATCTTGTGTTTCAAAGCAGTGTTGCTAGCTTGCTCAGTGATCACTCCCAAATTCAATCGAGGTTGCCTTGGCTTAGATATTTCCCAGTAGCTCACCCACCTCTGCCAGGCTGGGCTCCTTTCATATCAGAGCATGCAAGTATCCCTTAATTACCGGCAACAGAACAAACCCCAATCGTGGCGACATAGCCTTTCGACATGTGGGGAATTGACTTGATTGGTCCTTTTCCTAAGACCAGAGGCGGGTGTCAGTATGTGGTGGTAGCAGTTGATTATTTCACCAAGTGGACGGAGGCAAAGGCGCTGGCGATAATCACGGAGGATAATGTGATCAAATTTGTTCAAGATAATATAGGGTGAAGATATGGGCTTCTAAGAGCAATTATTTTAGACCATGGGACTAAGTTTCGGAAGAAATTTTTGACAGAATGTGCGAGAGTGAATGTTAAACATTGGAAGTCAGCAGTTTACAGGCCACAGTGCTACGGACAGGCAGAGGCGGCAAACAAGCAGATAATTGCCGCATTGAGCAAGAACTTGGATGAGAGGGGTGGAGCGTGGCTAGATGAATTGTCGACTGCTTTGTGGTATGTAATAACAATTGTGAAGGGTTCACTGTAGAATTAGCATTTGCACTCACACATGGGTCAGAAGCAATGGCGTCGGCAGAGATGACCTTACCTACTTACATGGTCACTTATTAATATGAAGTCAGAAATGAACAAAGTCGTTGTAATGATTTTGATTTGTGTGACGAGAAAAGGATGGGTGCAAGAATGAGGATGATTAATTACAAGCAGAAAATGAAGGTGCAACATGATAAAAGGGTCAATAAGAGGTCATTCAGTATGGGAGATTGGGTCCTAAGGAGCATGGAGGAAATTGTACCTAAGCCGGGATTCTCGAAGCTTGACGAGAAGTGGGAAGGCCCTTTCCAGGTGGCAAAAATTATCAGAGAAGGGACTTATCAGTTAAGAAAGAAGGATGGGGAAGAACTAAAGAATGCTTGGAGAGTGCATCACTTGAAGCGGTATTATTAGTAGAATGTCGCCAATTTTCTATGGCTTGATTAGAAATACTTTGTTTCTCTTGTTTAGAATAGTGAAATTTAAATTAGAATGAAACTTGCTATTCTAGAATGATATATTGTTTGATGTGATGCGAGAAACAAGTATTAATGAAATTTCTTGACGTAATGATTTTACAAGGCTTGTCAATTTTATTTTTGAGTTAATTTTTGATTGCATGGAATGACGAATGTATGAATGGCGCGGACAAGACACGGATACAACGTACGTAATGGCGAATGGAGGTTGTCGCCCTAGTAGGCATCCCCAAAGCTTGAAATGACAAAGGGAGGTTGCCGCCCTAGTAGGCACCCCCAAAAGCTTGAAAAGACAAAGGGAGGTTACCGCCCTGGTAGGCACCCCCAAAAGCTTGAAATGATGAAGGGAGGTTGCCGCCCTATTAGGCAACCCCAAAGCTTGAAATGATGAAGGGAAGTTGCCGCCCTAGTAGGCACCCCCAAAGCTTGAAATGACGAAGGGAGGTTGCTGCCCTAGTAGGCACTCCCAAAGCTTAAAATGACAAAGGGAGGTTGCCGCCCTATTAGGCACCCCCAAAAGCTTGAAATGACGAAGGCAGGTTACCGCCCTATTAGGCACCCCCAAAATCTTGAAAAGACGAAGGCAGGTTGCCACCCTAGTAGGCACCCCCATAGATTGAGATGACGAAGGAAGGTTGCAGCCCTAGTAGGCGCCCCCAAAGCTTGAAATGACGAGGGGAGGTTGTCGCCCTATTAGGCACCCCCAAAATTTGAAATGACGAAGGGAGGTTGCCGCCCTAGTAGGCACCCCGAAAAAGCTTGAAATGAAGAAGGGAGGTTACTGCCCTAGTAAGCACCCCCAAAAGCTTGAAATGATGAGGGAGGTTACTGCCCTAGTAGGTACCTCCAGAGCTGAAAATGAAGAAGGGAGGTTGCCGCCCTAGTAGGTACTTTCAAGAGATAATGAAGGCCAAGGGAGGTTGCCGCCCTAGTAGGCACCCCAAGAGATGATGAAGGCAAAGGGAGGTTGCCGTCCTAGTAGGCACTCCCAAGAGATAATGAAGGCCAAGGGAGGTTGCCGCCCTAGTAGGCACCCCCAAGACATGATGAAGGCCAAGGGAGGTTGCCGCCCTAGTGGGCACCCCTGAGACATAAAATTGGCTGAGGGTGGTTTTCGCCCTAGTAGGCACCACCATTACTTGAAAAGGTTAATGGAGGTTGCTGCCCTAGTAGGCACCCCCATTACTTGAAAGAGGAATATGAAAAACGGATAAGGGAAAGAGACTGCTTCAAAAGCTCCTACAACGATCAAAAAGGGAAAGCATACAAGAAACATCACTAAGGAGTAAGGTTGCCTAAAGACAAGCCTCACTCTTTTGGAGGGAGTAGTAGGTGTATGGTTATACAAGTCGCAAAGAGGATCTTTGATGAATTATCAAAGCAAAAAATAAGCATGTGACATACAAGGAAAGCATTCAAAACGGATTAAAAAGAAGCAAGACATAAACATTCTAGAATGGAAACAATCACAAGTACAAGTCAAAGTTAAGTCGCAAACGGCAACAACCAAGACAAAATGTTAAAGACAAATAAATTGTTTGTTACATATCCAAGTCAAAATTTAAAATTGTTCAGATAATGAGTTCCTGGAGCACTGGATTGATTCTCGCGCTGGGCAGCTCTGGCAGCTTTCTTAGCATTGGTGAGTGCCTTATTCTTCTCATCTATTAGATCAACCCATAGAGTCAATGCATCATTTTCAGCAATTGGTGGAGCCTCCCAAACCGATTTACCTAAAAGCTTATCCTCAGCGACAGGGCATCTTTATCATATGGAACTAAGTTATGGCCCAAACGACAGAAGTCGCTGTAAATTGGCTCAGAACCCCATTTGGCAACCAATTCAGAAGTAATGACAGAGATCTTGCTTGAACTTGCCACCGCCGCCCGCATTGCATGAATGAGCGTTTTGTCATAAAGCTCCATAGACTCTTGCTCAGCTTTAGATCGTGCATCAGCAACATCTTTCTTCAGTTGGGCAATCAAGCTTGCACTTTGAGCGGCATCCTCTTTGAGCTTGGTGTTTTCAGCTTCCAAGCGCTTGTTCTTTTCTTCCAAGCCTTGTTTTAAGGTCTCCATCTCATCGCGGAGCTCCTTCTCAGTTTGCTCAAAAGCTTTAACGGCTTCATCCACTTTCTCTTTGTCGGCATGAAGGGTGGCAGATCTTGTTCCCACTGAATACACCTTTTCTTGTACTTCTCTTTTTCAGCCAAGGCCCATTTGCGAATTTTGTCGCAGGTTTCAAGTTTGGAAGTAAGTGTGTTGCATTTGTTCCTTAGGTCGTAAAGAGAACTTGTAATCTGTTGGGAAAACAAAGTCAGAAGAGGTACTTGCGAGAATCAAATAAAAGATATGGCGGGGAACAATAAAACTCACTCCACAAATTTGAAGGCTGGCATAGTTGGGCTAGAGTGATCAGTGTCCTGCTATTCAATTTCTGTGATTTGTTGTTTGTCGCAAGCTCTTTGAATGATACCACCACCAATCATGTTGTAATTAGGATCCCTAGAGTGGATGTCAAACCCTGATAAGGCTGAGGCGCTAGCAATCTCCTTGATAAGTTCAAAAATTCCATCTTCATCTGAGGGCATTTGGAAGCCTTCTTAAAGCAAACTAGAAGCCTTGAAGTCGCCTGCTTCCTTTGATTCAGTCGAAGTTTCTTCCTCCACTGTCAAACTTTGAGGGTTCTCAGAAGTACGAGTTCTTTTTGAAGGGCGAGAATCAACTTCCTTACTTAAGCTCTGCTTAGTGGGTTCAGCGACTTTGGCAGTCAGAGCTTCCTCTTGAACTATTTCTTGATCTTGTTCTTCATCTTGGGTTTGTTTTTCTTCAACTTCATCTTCATCCCTTAACTTAAGGGCAGAAGCTCACACTGGAGTTTTG
Organism: Adenophora triphylla var. japonica; assembly: GCA_022495995.1. NCBI lineage: Eukaryota > Viridiplantae > Streptophyta > Magnoliopsida > Asterales > Campanulaceae > Adenophora > Adenophora triphylla. The sequence goes on along the minus strand of JAFEMH010000297.1, from coordinate 792,237 downwards.
GATTTTCATTTCTTTTTGGTTGGGTCAACGGCTTTCTCAATAACGGCGCTGGTTTTCTCCAAAGCAATAGTATCAGCGTCGTCCCCGTGGCGGGAAATGGGAACCTCTAATTCAGAAGGAAGTTTCAGTAAACTAGCTTGCCTAGCCTTAGAAAGCCTCTTTCTGGCGGCCATCAGCACTTGAAATGCTTCTCGACTCTCAGAGAGATCCATGCTCCTAAATTCTGTTAACAAAAAGAGAGTAACAATTAGAAAAAGAACTGAAGGAAGTTCAAGCGAGATAAAAATTAAGGGCGAGAAACATACTATAAACATCAAACATGGTGTTGCAACAACGGCCTTCTAGTTTACAAGGACCATAGTCTGAGGCAAAACAGTTTCCCGAATGAATGTCCCAACCAGGATAAGAAGCATTATGGACATTGGGAACGCGAGATTGGTTATGAGGTTCATTAACAAAGTCTGGCTATAACTGATCTCTCTCCAAGAGAATAAGGCAAGGCAGCTATCTTGAGCATCATCGAGAAGTTTCAAAATTCTGTCCTTAAGGCGATTGTCGCCAGATACCAAGGCTTTTCTAGTTTCAATTTTGGGAACTATATCATGAAGGTCGCCAAAATGGTTCCAACATATACAAGAAGTTATGAAAATGGGTTTGGATTGCCAATTGTGGACTTTCCTAGGAAGGGGAGCAAGGATTTTTGGTTTTCTGTATTTAATGGACAAGCGGTTCTCGATGGAGCTATCCCGCTTAGTGACTGTCGTATAACCTTCAAACAAATGAACGAGTAAAGGAATGGTGGGTTCTTGCCTAATGGCCTTACATATAACTAGATAGCTGGTCAGAATGAGTATGGCATAGGTATGGAGGTCGACAACTACGGCTTGGCCTTATGTATAACAACACAAATGAAAGGATCAATTGGGAACCTAAGTCCAGCTTCTAGCTGTGAAGGATAAGCGATAACACCATCCATTCTTTGTCGCACGACTGCAATGGACGTGACACCCACGTATGGTTCAATGTGATATATGTTGTGGTTTATCCCACACTTAACGTGTAAAGGGGTTGAAACTCTAAGGAGGAGGAAGTGCTGGTTTCTGCAACATTAGACATGGGGAGCTCATTTGAAGCTTGATGCTTGGCAGAGGTTTTCGCTGCCAATGTATCAGACACATCATGGCTTGATGAAAAGCTCGAGGAAGACATGTCGCCAAGTTTACTGGAAGAGGTGAGAACATGTTTATAGAAGCGACGACTACATAAATTAAGTGCAGCGGGGAAGTCAGTGTACGAGAAGTTAGAATAAAAAAGAGGACGATAGAGATTGCAAATATGAGAACAAAGCCCCCAAGTGGTAAGAAAAGTTTTTATTGGGGTAAACTTGTGCAAGAAAGGGGGACCCCGAATTTCTAAGGCATCTAAAACGGCGACATCCGCGCCATGCTTGACAAGCATTTTGTTAAGATCCTCGCGAGTACTTCTGGCTATTAGTGTTATGCCCTAGGCCTATAGTTGATAGACTTATGTGTTGACATTATTTATTATTATATGAAAAGTTTATCATTTGATTATTATATGTTTTGCATATTTATTTGTAATAATATCCGTCCCTAATTATTAAGAGAATAATTAGTATAAATGTTAATGGATAATCATATGATGATTATATGCATAGAGATGCACATTAAATTTATGGGTACTTGTTAGAGAACAAGTGACTGGACTTGACCCGTATGAGATTTATGTCATGGTCAAATGTCATAATTAAATCTCATAAGGTCACTTCATTTAGTCCCTAGACCTGAGATTATCATGACCTTACATATGATGAAAGTCATGTTTGATTTTAGTCAAACGATATCTTAACACGATATTTATAAAGGCTAATTGTGGCATGATCGAAATCATGATGGGAAGGATGATAAGTCAAGATAGAATTTTTCCCTTGAAAGAGAGATGTTTTGCTTGGTCCCCTCGATTAGTGATAATGATGAAAGTGTATGACCATATCCCAATATGATTGGATTATCATTATACTCAAGAATCGAGAAAGCATTGAACAAAGACAAGTTGACGAGGACCATGACTTGTGTTCAATATAACATCGTGAGACAAAGGGAGAATGGAAGTGTACCATTGGAAACGTGAACTCTTACGTTATATTATTTGGGTAGACATAATGGCTTGCTAGAGTCCGCTTATGTCTTATGAGAGTCGATATGATCGAGCTCATTGCCAACATAATATAATCCTATTGGGTCACACACAACTAGAATGAATTGGATAAACCAAAGGAAGAATGATTGAGAATTCCACATCAGCCATGTCTGGTCGTGCGACACAACAAGGCCATGTGCTTCGTGTGGTTGTGCGACACAACAGGTCCGAGGCGGTTTTACAGACTAGTTTCCTAATTTGATTAGGAAACATATACCATACTAATGTAGTATATATATGAAGGTCTATCAACCCTAATATTCTAGCCAAAATTCTGAAAAGAAATTCACAACAATATTCTCAATATTATTCCAAGGTTTAAGGGATCTAGCAATCTTCAAGAAATTGTTCTTGGATTCATTCAAAGGTGTGGATACCGAAAGAGGGTCTTCGCTCGTTCAACGATCAAGGCCTAGAGTTCGAAGCTTGTATTCAGAATCACATCAATACATCGTTCGATAGCTCAAGAACGGAAAGCGTTCAAGGTTGGTTATTTCTATCTCATAGGTATTCAAGTTAATTGTATAGAACGGATCCTAGGCTCTTGGGTTTTGTGTTAATTAGATGCTTAATTCCGATGCGCATGGACCCATAAAACCCAACACTGGCCCAAACCCCTCTGTCAACCCTATAGAACCCACCACTTCTCTTTTTTTGGCCAAACCTAACTGTTCTAGCACAAGACTTAGTTCTAGCCATAAAAGTTGCACCAAATTGAACTGAAATCTGGAAAAATTGAAGGTTTGAAGGTTTGTTACCTGGAAATTTGCATAAAGTGATGAAGGCTTGAAGAGTTTGGCCGAAATCTGGCCAGAAACTTCAAGGAAGTAGAGAAACCTTCAAGAACACACCAAAAGATCTTGAAAGTGACGACCTGGTGCACGGAGGATATGAGAAGGTTTGAAAACTGTGAAAGCTGGATGGAATCTGGGCAAAACAGTAGAAACACACACCGGAGTGAAAAGTTGGTTTGCCGGAGAAAGTGAAGATGGTCTAAGCTTGAGAATGCAAAGAGTGAGAAGGGAGGAAAGGATTTCATTTTTAACTCAGGAAGATGAAAGGGTTTTGGGAGTTTTCAAAATGCATTTAATGATGTCCCAAAAATTGAATTTCCCCCCATTATTGAAAACATTTATTGAGGCGCGGTTATCGAGATGACAACACGTCAACTCTGACAAACCGCCCATCCTTACCAAACAGGGAGTGACACGTGGCTAGGAGAATGTTATCTGATACTATGATCTCGCCAAATCGGAATTAAGAAGTAGGAGTCCGAAGCGACAAGTAAAGTTTTTCGATAGGATCATTAATAATCCAGATCTCGAACTTGGGGGCTACTGATATGATCGTGAAAAAATGGATTTGGGCCTACACAGTTTCATGGGTCCAAATATTAAAAATGGATCCATGACCAAGAAATAGGCCCCAATTAAAGGAAACATGGCGACATTACCAATATGTTGGCGAGAAATGGGAACCAGCAAGAAGCCCATTAGGGCCCATTTCTGAATAATACCAATGTAGTCTCAAAGTAAGATCCCGCATGACGAGATTTGAACCAGCGGCAATAGTAAAAGGTTGTCGCCCGGGCGAGGATGTCGCCAAGTGGTGACATGTGAGTTAACAACCATATTACAGAAGCAGCCAAAGACGTAATAATTAGGCTCAGGAAATCTGTTATGAGATGATGAACTATCTGTCAGAGGAAGGGTGGCATCTCCACTAACTTTGAGTGCTCATGCACATCCAATAGAAAGATGACATGTGGCAAGAGCATATGACATGCACATGACAAGAGGAAGTATATAAACAACATCACAAACCAGAAAATGTAAATCTCAACTACATTTTATAGTAATTTCTGCAGTTTCCATTGTACCCTTTCTTCCATCACTTGAACAAGTACTTATCCTCACGCCGGAGGGGCTTTGCTAGAGACGCCCCCGACCTAATTTACATGTGTTCTGTGTAGGGATTTACGGAGAAGGCAACTGAGTATTCACCACTGGACAGCTTTCTTTGGGCCTGAGCAACCATTTTTGTGTGTCAGCATCACATAGAAATATGGTAGATGGTTTTTTGTTTGTGCATTACTGTTTTAAATTTATAATTATATCTATTGTCTTCCTATGTTATGTCACTATCGTGTTCCTCTTGCAAGATCAAAGGAAGATCGGTAGGTTCTGATGCGAAAGATGACAATGAAGCCGAAGATGCACTAGAAGATGATGTCGATACTCACAAGGAAGATTGTGTTAGGAAATAACGCGGAATACGAAAGAGCCATAAGCAATAGGGGAACAATAAGTAATGGAAAATTGCACAAGAACACCCAAAAGGACAAAAGAATTCTTTGCCCAGTTCATTTTGAAAGAACTACGTTTGGGGGCTCTACCAAGCTAGGATTATTCTCAATAATCTCATAGTATAATGTTACAATATGTTCATGGTTATCATTTGGCATTATATAGGATACAACGGACAATACCTAACCCTAGGCACAAAGGAATCTTCAAAATCCCAAAATTTCAAGCTGGCCCGTAAGGATTTCTCGCGCTTATATGCCCTAGACAGTTGCACGCATAGCTTTGGCTATACGCCCCACAACCTTGCTCGCATAGCCCTGTTTTCCCTTTGCCTGCTCTTAGATTGACAAGCGTCCAAGAGGCTTGCGCCCAATGTTCTTGCGCTACACCTCTGCTATGTCCGAATTTCGTCTCCTTTCTAGGTTCCATTAAATGTTTGTCCCTACTCCCGACAGATTGCAGTGCCAATACAAAAGAGGGTAATTTTGAGTGCTCAGCGCGCAAGAAATTTCACTTGCTTACAAAAATGTTATCGCACATAGAAATCACTTTTTTTCCTAATCTTTAGAAAAAACATGTTTTTCATAAGAGCTATTCGAATTTCAAAAGGTGTATTTTGAGAAAATATTTGAGGAAGAGCCCCGTTTATTTATTACTCTCTGCGTCCTTAAATGAATGTTCAAATTTCTTTTTAAGGGACACTGAAAATATATATATATTTTTTACATTTTAGCGGCAAAGATGGATACATATTTTTGCTTTCCACTTTCTAAATATTTAACTTTAAGATAATAAACGAATAGAAAAAAATTGGTAAAAAAACGTATATGAATAAAGTTTTCTTATTTAAATAAAGATATTAGAATAATTTTTTTTTTGAATTTGAGCACTCATTATTATTGGGGTAAACTTCGCTTTCATCCATTATATTTTCAAGCGTGTTTCAATTTTACCTTTATATTTTATTTATTTCATAAATATCATTGTACTTTGGAAAATATGTCATTTTAGCTTCAAATTCGTCCTTAAATACGTGCCTCATCCATGTTTCAATCTGCAATTTTGGGGTAAAATGATATAATTTCTAAACTATGATAATATTTTTGAAAGAAAAATGTATAATGATAAAAATAAAATAGGGCAAATTTCAGTTTAGGGTCGGAACTCAAGGGGAGAGGGTCTTCTATACGGGGCCTAACTATTCCGGCCACATCAGGACCCAATGTGTAAAATTTTCGTCGGTTAAGGGTTTTTTGACGAAATTTGTTAGAAAAGTCAGTTATATCCATGCACCTCGCGTATGATTAACAAGGTGGTTCAAATAAAATTAAAATTTCTATTTAAAGGGGTTAAATGATATTTCCTAAATTAGAAGGACTGAAATAGAGAGAGAGAGAGAGGGAGTATGTCCAGGTTTTTCGCCCCACATCCTACCTTCTTCTTTTTCATCTTCCCTAACCTCGCCCTTCCCCACCACCACCATCACCACCATTCACAGCCTCCGCCCATCACCTTCCGCCCACACACCACCATCAACACAAAACCGCCATCCCACTTTTCATCCTCTAGTCACCACCATCAACCGACTGCAAACCATCATAACCATTATCGTGCCACCATCGTTGCCACCACCACATGAGCAACCACCGTGACACCACCACAAAAATCACCACCAACAGTAACAAAATGAATAAAACTAAAACCCTAACATTACACAATCCCTAACCCTAACATTACACAAACAAAAATCAATTTCAACCAAAAACCCTAACCCGACCCCTTTTTTAATTTCAAACAGAGGGAGATAAATAGAAAAAAGGGGTGGATCTTCTCCGGCAACTTCTGTAAATCGCTGGCCAACACCATCTCCGGCAATCAGACAATGCAATCACCGTCATCATCTTTAACCCAACATCATTTCGTCCATCTCCGACGTCCCATTCCGCCTCTTTCATAGTTATCGCCTCAATTCAAGCCACTGACAACCACTCTTTTCGACACAACTCAAAACCTGTCATTCAATCTGATGACGTTGGGAGAAGTAACAGTGGTGGTGGGAATCAGCCGAAGAAGGTGTTTTTTTTTTTAGAGATGAGAGAGGCCATCAAAGCAAATTGAAGGGGAAGAGTATGGGTGTAAAGGGGAGGGTTTTGATGAAGAAACTATTAGTGGGTGGGGATGTGGGTGGGCTTTCTCTTTTTATTTTTTATTCTTTTATTTTTTTGGTAAAATAAATTTTTATTTTATAATTTTCTTATTTATTATGTGGCCAGTATATTTTTGAGATAATTTGTATTCAATTAAAGTTGTCAAATTATAAAATTATATATTGAGAGAAAATTCAATAAATTATTTTATTATTAATTATTTTATATTACTAATATAAAATTTATTTATTTATTTTTTGGTAAAATATATTTTTTGTTTTTTAGTTATATTTTAATTTGTTTTCAATTTTGATTATTTAGTATTTTAAAATAAATTTTATTTTCTTTCAAAAAAAATATTTCAATCTTTCTAATTTAGGAAATTTTATTTAACCACCTTAAATGAAAATTCTACTTCAATTTGAACCATTTTGTTAATTACGTGTGAGGCACATGAGATATAACCGACTTTTCTAACAAATTCCGTCAAAAAGCGCTTAACTGACAAATTTTAACGCATTGAACCCTCACTCAAGTTCGGGCCCTAAACAACAGTTTGACCATTAAATATTCTTAAAAGTAAATAAAGTAAAGTGGATAAAACTAAGGGTAAAAATACCAAAACCCTCGTATTAAAAACTTTCAAATCCAAAAAACCTAACAAATAACTCTCATGTCAAAAAAAAAAATCCTAATATTAGATATTAAATACCAAAAAGCTCAAAATTTAACGGTTTAGCCGATGTTATTAAATTTGAGAATTCATATTAGTTCAAACATGATTTTTATTTCAATTATAAGTTTACAAAGATAAAATTTATCCATCTTGAGCAATTATAGAATAAATATTCAAAAAATAATACTTTTAATATTAATAAAATTGTAGGACTAACAAATTAATAATTTAAATAGTAATTCTAAGAAATAATAATGATAGTGATAATTTTTAGATTTTTTAATCATCTTTTTATCTATTATTTTATAATTTTATTAGGAAATTTAATAATTACATTATATAAGCATGGTTTTCTAAAAATAATTAGACATGGTATAATGAATTTATCTTTTTATTATTTTATCTTATAATAAAAATAATATTTTGCATTATTATTAATTATAATTATTTATCAATATATGATAAATTTTACATTCTTAACATGTTACAACTTTTTTTTAAAAAAAAAATTCATCTAGATAAAAGCTTCAAACATAAATAAAAAGTTAAATCATTAAATTTTGTGTTTTTCGATATTGAAGTACTCTCTCCGTCCCAGTAAAAGCTTCCCATTTTGCAATTTTGGGTGTCCCGTTAAAAGCTTCCACTTTTCTTTTTTGGCAAATAATCTTTACTATTTCCTCCACTCATTATCTCTCCTACATTATTTTAATACTCACAACACCATTATAATTTACTATTCCCTCCACTCATTCTCTTTCCTATTTTCAAATTACACTCATAAATTTTTTTTCTTCCCACCCATTTTCTTAATTTGCGTGAAAAGCCAAAAGTGGGAAGCTTATGTTGGGACGGAGGGAGTATATAATTTTAGGGGTTTTTTATAAAAGAATTATTTGTTGGATTTTTTTGATATAAATATTTTTTCCCTGAAACTAAAACTAAAGTAAAATGGATGAGAACGAAAGTTTCGGCCTATTTATATAGGGAAGGAGGAAGTACTTCCCTTTCAAGTACTCCATTTGATTCTTTGAACACCAAGGTAGCACAGAGTCAGAGCATAGCCCAAAAGAAGAAGTAAAATGTGGAAGGACAAGAGTCCAGGAGTTAAGATCCTCTGGGTCTGGACAATCGGCACCGCCGCCGGTACCTTTTCTCATCCCGATCCTTCTTACTACATATTACCCAAGTTCTCAATCTCAGTTACCCTCTTCTTGTTTTACAGTTCTCGTCGCTAATGTTGCTACCACTAGGATGCGAGATATGAAGAAGGTGCTGGATGCCCAACAAGAAAAAGAAACCCCTCAATCAACAAACTCATCTGTAATCGACAATTTGACTGATTCCAGCCTTTCCAGCGAGCTTATTCGAGAAGAGAATAATTAGGTTTGATCTTGTCAGATTACTCAACTCTAATTTTTGAATTGTGGCCTTTTCTTTTTTTGGTATTTTAGTTTATTCTGGAATTTTTGACTTTCTCTTTATTTACTTATGAAAGTTGAAATCACGGATACTCTTAAATGTGTTAGTGGGTCTGTGAAGACCATTTTGTTTTTTGACACTGATACTTGCAGTATTTGTTGCGATCATCATTGGGACCGATGTTGGATTTACGGCCTATGAATCTCTCTGAGAGACCCATTCTTCACGAGAACCTGGAAGAGTTGCTCAAGAGCGTAGCCCAGATAGTCGAACTTGCGATCCTTTTCCCATTTGATTCTTGGCTAAGGGGTCTGACCCGCAAAAGTCGGGTTAGCTGGGAGAGCATTTTGCCATTTGAGTGGAGAACTAGCTTGGACATAATTCACATGAGATGAGGATCCCCATGTCTCTTTTCGTTTAGAAGCCCTAGCAGGAGCTCTGTAACGGTAACCAGTAGTGGATGTTTCTTTGAAACCCTGAGTAGTGAGCTTTTATTAAATTTAGGTACCAATGTTAACCATTTCCCTTAGACTTGGGTAGTATCCATCTCCTATTCCTTTCTGGAATTGTGGTCTCAAGCAGCCGAGGAAGATTTCTTTCTGTTCTTCCTCGTTCAGTGGTTCCATAATTTCGGACATCTTCCAATTCCATCTCTTAGCAAATTCGGTAATAGGCTCGTTCTCCCTTTACTTGGTGTTTTGGAGGTCCTTTTTGTTGGTAACATATGAATGTTGGCTTTGTACTTGGTCATGAAGTTTTTGACAATTTGGTTCCAGACGAACCTTTGTTCATCGGGTAAAGTTAGGAACCATTAGAGGGCATGGTCCTTTAGAGTGAGATGGAACGTGTCAATCATGTGTTCCAGAATGGCGCCGCTGGTGCGCATGGCTAAAGTGAAGCTGTTCAGATGAGTCTTGGGACAACTCCGACCATTGTACTTCTCTATTTATGGCATTTTGACCTTTGTGGGCAGGACAAAGACACGATGTGGGTTGGGAGTGACGCTGGTGGCATGAACTTTGTACAACTTACCCAATTGTTGGTTGATGTCATCATGTCACCGATCATCTTTAGGATGAGATTCTCAGTAGGGAATCTCCAATCAGAGAGATTTGTTGTCTCAACTGTGGTGGTAGTCGAAGTAGAGCTGCCAAATAGTTGTAGGATGTTATTCCTATACTGGGAAGCAGAGTAAAGAGCTGTCCTTGGATACCAGAAGCTCTAACTATCTGCAGATAAGTAGTGGTTGCCAATAGATGTGGCATTGTCGACAATGTGGCTTGAGGGAGACCACCTAGCCCCAGTCAGGCGAGACTTTCACAGACGCTTTGTAACTCAGCAGAGTTAGGCATGTGAATTGTGGGCTGAGAGGTGGGTGCAGTATGTCCAGCACCAACCATCCTGAGTTTCGTTGATTCTTTGAAGATTGAGCTGGTCTGCCTCAGATAGTGGCTGACAGGAATCTTTACTGTTTCAGGGGACGCAGAGGCGTGACCGACAATGTTACCCTTTTGATACTGAATGTTGAGGCCGAATTCATTCACTTTCTTGGTGAGGGCTTCAAGCTGATCTTGTAGCCTCTTGAATTCCTCCTGTTGAGGATTACCATATATTGGGTTGTCGTAGAGCTTATCTGAACTGTCGCCATCTTGAGACATGCTGACTGAGCTATCGGAAGAAAGTTGTTCAACTGACGTATCAATTATGATTATTTTGTTGTCGCCCAAACTACTTTGGCTGACTCTGGAATGTTAATGTACGGGAGTCAAGTTAGGTTTTTCTTTACTTTTCCGTGACAGAAAATTTTCTTTAAGGAATTTTCTTCCACTTTCTCTGGTTCTATAATGAAAGAAGCGTTTTATTAGTCCTATTGGTTGGATGAGATGAACTCGTTTTGCATGCAATTCTATGTATGGGCGATTCATCATTCTATTACGTTTGGAGCCCCCGTGACAACCTTATTTCTCCGCATCAAGATGTACTATCTTGGGTAGAGGCACCGGGACACAGACAAAATCTATTTATCCAACCTATAAACTTTAGTCATAATTTAATTAAATAATATGTTCGTTGATTTATTCCCTTGTGATGTCACACCATAAGTTATTTAAGGCATTAAGGCCTATTAAAGTGGCTTGACGAGGTGTAAAGCAGCAAAATTTTTATGTAATTTAAATAATCAAGAGGTGTACTTAATCTATCCTATACCTACATGAGTTTTATCTAAGTAGTCTTAAAGGTTCCCCGGTCATCACACCGAGGTGCTCGTGGTGGGTGGGGCATTTATGTGCAGAGGTTAATACCTCAACAGAAATAAGAATACAACAACTACCGGGGAGCCCCATGACAGTAAATGGTTGTTGTATGCCCTGCAAGAAAAATATGCAACAGTTGTGCAATATGTACAGTTCAAGTGCTAATTCTCTTCAAAAGAATTAAAAAGAAAATCTTTTTTGGATTTTTTTATATCAAGCATGTATATACCAGCATGGATAATTATTTACAAAGAGTAATAAAAATAATTAGTCTCCTTATTTCTCCACTATCACGCATTTCCCAATGATGTAAAGCTTCTTAAATTCCTTAACATGTATGCACATTTTAATCCTAAGCATGTTTCTAAGCGTGCCCTTTTAAGGGAATATGAACATGAGAAACATGATTTTTATTTCAATTATAAGTTCAAACATGATTTTTATTTCAATTATAAGTTTACAAAGATAAAATTTATCCATCTTGAGCAATTATAGAATAAATATTCAAAAAATAATACTTTTAATATTAATAAAATTGTAGGACTAACAAATTAATAATTTCAATAGTAATTCTAAGAAATAATAATGATAGTGATAATTTTTAGATTTTTTAATCATCTTTTTATCTATTATTTTATAATTTTATTACGAAATTTAATAATTACATTATATAAGCATGGTTTTCTAAAAATAATTAGACATGGTATAATGAATTTATCTTTTTATTATTTTATCTTATAATAAAAATAATATTTTGCATTATTATTAATTATAATTATTTATCAATATATGATAAATTTTACATTCTTAACATGTTACAACTTTTTTTAAAAAAAAATTCATCTAGATAAAAGCTTCAAACATAAATAAAAAGTTAAATCATTAAATTTTGTGTTTTTCGATATTGAAGTACTCTCTCCGTCCCAGTAGAAGCTTCCCATTTTGCCATTTTGGGTGTTCCGTTAAAAGCTTTCACTTTTCTTTTTTGGCAAAGAATCTTTACTATTTCCTCCACTCATTATCTCTCCTACATTATTTTAATACTCACAACACCATTATAATTTACTATTCCCTCCACTCATTCTCTTTCCTATTTTCAAATTACACTCACAACATTTTTTCTTCCCACCCATTTTCTTAATTTGCGTGAAAAGCCAAAAGTGGGAAGCTTATGTTGGGACGGAGGGAGTATATAATTTTAGGGGTTTTTTATAAAAGAATTATTTGTTTGATTTTTTTGATATAAATATTTTTTCCCTGAAACTAAAACTAAAGTAAAATGGATGAGTGTTAAGGATGAAGCTCCTCCCACTGTCCCAAGAAGCAATCGCATAAAGGAAGCTACAGAGGATGAGGCGCCCGCCCTAGTTCCATCCATGCGCCCGCCTCAAATGGAGGAAACAAAAGACGTAGCCACTGTAATTGAGGCGCACGCCTCACGAGCTCCCAGGCGGCCGCCTCATGCGTCACCAACCTCGGCTGTTCCTACGGCTTGCCAGGCGCTCGCCTTGTCATGGCCCAGGTGCCCGCCTGGTCGTGGGATTCTTCCTGTGCAGACATGGATTCCTGTTTCCAAAAGATGATGTTTCCTAATTGACATTAGTTTCCTAATCTCTCTTTTCCTATTGTATTTGGTAAATATCTTTTCATAAATAGATTAGGCAAATATATCTTCCATGTATAGATAGGATCTCACAATCCTTGTACAATTAGGACTCTTCAATTGTAACTATATATATTGATCAATTGTGAATAAACAAAGCTAAGGCTTCAAATTCTTTACATGGTATCAGAGCTGTAAGATTCAAAGCCTCACAACCCCCAAAACCCCTGTCAAAACTCGGCAGCCCCACCCCACCTTGGCAATGGCCGGAACCTCCTCCACCATTCCAAACACTGCCCAACCCGACCAACCACTTTTCTTGGTCAATCTCTCCTACTGTCGCACACTCACCCCTTTAACCTATCTCACATGGGCAACCCAAATTACCTCCATCCTCTTTGGCCTCGACCTCTTGAAATTCGTCGATGGCACCCACCCAAAACCCGATGATAACATCATCACCACCACTCCCACAACCGTTGAAACGGATGATGAACCGGCCAAACCAGCCACCACCACCACCACTCCTAATCCGGCAGCCATTACTTGGTCTCGCCAAGATCGCCTCATCCTAGGAGCCCTCATAGGAACCCTAGACCCCGCCATTGCTCCCCTTGTTCATCAAGCCAAAACCTCTCATGAAGCTTGGACCATCCTCAAAACCACCTATGCCAACCCCTCTCGTGGCCACATACTTCAAATTAAAGACAACCTTGCAAACCTCACCAAAAACCAACTATCCATCTCCGACTACATGAATGCCGTCAAAACCTACACCGACAAACTCGCCATTCTAGGAAAACCCATGGATTCCGAGGACATAATCTACACTATCCTCAAAGGCTTGGACTATGAAACCTTCAAACCCGTCATTGACTCTACCCGAGCCCGTGACAACCCTATTTCCTTTGAAGCCCTACACGAAAAACTCATCCAACATGAACTCACCCTCAAACAATCCAAAGCCACCTCTCCTCTTCCCACCACCGCCTTCACCGCCCACACCCACCCTTCGCCTAACCGTAATTCCTACCGCAACACCAATCCCTCTCCATCTCACAACTCATCCTCCTCCCCTCGCCCCTTTAATGGCAAGTGTCAATATTGTCGCAACATTGGACATGTTATCTCCCAATGTCGCCAATTCAAACGCGACTACCCCACCGTCAACTTCTCCCCCTCTTCATCGCCAAAACCGAAATACAAATCCTAACCCCCAAGCCCACACCGCTTCCCATCCCAACCCACCTCCCCCTCCATCTTGGCTTGTCGATAGTGGAGCTACCAACCACATTACCAATGACCTCTCCAATCTTGCCCTTCACACACCCTACAATGGCAGTGACGACGTCATTATCGGCGATGGTTCTTCTCTCCCAATCTCTCACATAGGTTCCTTCTCTCTCCCCACATCAACCTCTCTTCTTAAATTTAATAATATCTTACATGTCCCTCTCATTACTCGCAATATTCTATCTGTGTCTCAATTTTGTCGTGATAACAATGCCATCATTGAATTCTCACATTCTTCTTTTCTTATCAAGGACAAAGCCACGAGTCAAACTCTTATCCATGGAAACCTTGAAGATGGCGTCTACATTTGGCACCCTCCGCCCATTCAAGCTCTTTCAAGCTCCCTCTCATCGCTTGTTTGTGGCATTATAGATTAGGCCATCCCTCTTCCCCCGTTCTTAGTCTATTACGTAGCAAGTTCAGTTTATCTACTCCTTCTAGCTTACCTCCTTGTAATTCTTGCTTAATTAATAAAATTCACAAGCTGCCTTTTGCATCTTCCACTATTGTCTCACATGCTCCCCTTGATCTTATATTTTCGGATGTTTGGACATCTCCAATTCACTCACTTGACAACTTCAAATACTATGTCATCTTTGTCGATCACTTCACCAAATATATTTGGTTTTATCCTCTCAAACACAAATCCGACACCTACAACACCTTCCTCCGCTTCAAAGCTTTAGTCGAAAAATACTTCAAACGTCCCATCATTCAAGTCTACTCCGACAATGGGGGTGAATACCTAAAACTCACCCCCACTCTTGGTCAAAACGGTATCACCCATCTCACTACACCTCCTCACACTCCTGAACACAACGGGTACGCCGAACGTCGTCATCGCCACATTATTGAAATCGGCCTCACTCTCCTCTCCCATGCCAACCTACCCCTCACCCTTTGGCCCTATGCTCTCACCACCGCCACATACCTCATAAACAGATTACCCACACTCACCCTAAACAATGATTCCCCATACTTCCGCCTTTTTCGCTCCCCTCCAAACTACACCAAGCTACGTAGTTTTGGTTGCCTTTGCTATCCATGGCTTCGCCCATACACCACCCACAAACTTGACCCAAAATCCACCCCTTGTATCTTCGTCGGTTCCTCACCCACCCAAAGCGCGTATCACTGCCTTGACCCTACCTCCCATCGTGTCTACACCTCCCGCCATGTCCGCTTTGTTGAAAACACTTTCCCCTACAACTCCCTCACCACCTCATCCCCCACTCCTTCCTCTCCTCCTTCCTCTGAATGGCACACACTTTTTCTCCCCATCTTAAACACTACCCCCTCCATCCCAACCCCCCCCCAACCCCAACCCCCCACTCCCCCCTCCCCAACTCATCCCACTCCCAATCCCACCCCTAATGAACCCCCTACCCCAACTCAACTTGACACCATACCACCCACTCCCAACCCACCATCCCCTCCACCTCCCACCCGTACCATCACCACTAGACTTTCCCATGGCATCACCAAACCCAATCCCAAGTATGCCAACCTATCCCTTCTCACATCTCCCACTAGCCTTCCCACCACCACCAAACAAGCCCTATCCATTCCTCATTGGCGCAATGCCATGATTGAAGAGTTTCAAGCCGTAACCCGCAACAACACTTGGTCCTTGGTACCATCCACATCCGCCCATAACATTGTTGGTTACAAGTGGGTCTTTCGCGTCAAGTACAACCCCGACAACACCATTCAAAAATACAAGGCCCGACTTGTCGCCAAAGGTTTTCACCAACAACCAGGTGTCGATTACACCGAAACATTTAGCCCCATTGTCAAATCAGCCACTGTTCGGCTACTTCTATCCCTTGCCACAACCAACCATTGGCCCCTTCGCCAACTCGATGTAAACAATGCCTTCCTTCAAGGCACTCTCTCTGAAACCGTTTTTATGACACAACCTCCCGATTTTGAAGACTCCACCAACCCATCCTTCGTTTGTCGCTTGTCAAAAGCAATCTATGGCCTCAAACAAGCTCTCCGGGCATGGTTTCAAGAACTCAAAACCTACCTAACCACATATGGCTTCCAACCCTCCTTAGCCGACCCCTCTCTGTTTATCTTCAACAAATCTCCATCTCCAATTTACCTACTTATCTATGTTGATGATATCATTGTCACCGGACCCTCCCCCTCTCACCTTCAGTCATTCATCTCCAACCTCTCCAACCGGTTCTCCCTCAAGGACCTTGGCCCCCTATCCTACTTCTTGGGTGTTGAAGTCATCCCTAACCATCACGGGCTCCTCCTCTCCCAAACCAAATATATCCATGACCTTCTCACCCGTCACAAAATGATTGACTGCAAGCCTCTTCCCACTCCTATGGTACCATCCCCTCCTCTCACTCGATCCACTACAACTCCAGTGGTTGACCCCACTTCCTACCGTGCTATTGTTGGTGGACTTCAGTATTTATCCTTCACTCGTCCCGACATCGCCTTTTCGGTCAACAAGCTTGCGCAATTCATGCAAAATTCACAATCTTCTCACTGGGTTGCATTGAAGCGTCTTCTACGCTACCTTCATGGCACTATGCACCTTGGTCTTCAAATTTTTGCGACGTCACCTCCCTCTCTTCATGCATTCTGTGATGCGGATTGGGCCGGAGACAAAGATGATTTCGTATCCACTTCTGGCTTACTTGTCTACTTGGGCAAAAACCCGGTCATTTGGTCTTCCCGAAAACAACGTGCTCTTGCTAGATCCACTACTGAAGCCGAATTCCGGGCTATCGCCGACACCGCAGCCGAACTTACTTGGGTTGGGAACTTACTCACTGAGCTTGGGTTTCCATCTCTTGCTACACCTGTGATCTACAGTGACTACCTTGGTGCCACCACCTACTCTGCTAATCCGGTTTTTCACTCTCGCATGAAACATGTGGCTCTCTCATTTCACTTTGTTCGTTTCACTTTGTTCGTGAGCAAATTCAGTCCGGTTCTCTTCGAGTACAACACATTGCCGGTTCGGATCAACTTGCAGATATTCTTACAAAGCCACTGCCTCGCATACGCTTTCAACTACTTATCTCCAAGATTGGTCTTCTCTACGGATCGTCCATCTTGCGGGGGCGTGTTAAGGATGAAGCTCCTCCCACTGTCCCAAGAAGCAATCGCATAAAGGAAGCTACAGAGGATGAGGCGCCCGCCCTAGTTCCATCCATGCGCCCGCCTCAAATGGAGGAAACAAAAGACGTAGCCACTGTGATTGAGGCGCTCGCCTCACGAGCTCCCAGGCGGCCGCCTCATGCGTCACCAACCTCGGCTGTTCCTACGGCTTGCCAGGCGCTCGCCTTGTCATGGCCCAGGCGCCCGCCTGGTCGTGGGATTCTTCCTGTGCAGACATGGATTCCTGTTTCCAAAAGATGATGTTTCCTAATTGACATTAGTTTCCTAATCTCTCTTTTCCTATTGTATTTGGTAAATATCTTTTCATAAATAGATTAGGCAAATATATCTTCCATGTATAGATAGGATCTCACAATCCTTGTACAATTAGGACTCTTCAATTGTAACTATATATATCGATCAATTGTGAATAAACAAAGCTAAGGCTTCAAATTCTTTACAATGAGAACGAAAGTTTCGGCCTATTTATATAGGGAAGGAGGAAGTACTTCCCTTTCAAGTACTCCATTTGATTCTTTGAACACCAAGGTAGCACAGAGTCAGAGCATATAGCCCAAAAGAAGAAGTAAAATGTGGAAGGACAAGAGTCCAGGAGTTAAGATTCTCTGGGTCTGGACAATCGGCACCGCCGCCGGTACCTTTTCTCATCCCGATCCTTCTTACTACATATTACCCAAGTTCTCAATCTCAGTTACCCTCTTCTTGTTTTACAGTTCTCGTCGCTAATGTTGCTACCACTAGGATGCGAGATATGAAGAAGGTGCTGGATGCCCAACAAGAAAAAGAAACCCCTCAATCAACAAACTCATCTGTAATCGACAATTTGACTGATTCCAGCCTTTCCAGTGAGCTTATTCGAGAAGAGAATAATTAGGTTTGATCTTGTCAGATTACTCAACTCTAATTTTTGAATTGTGGCCTTTTCTTTTTTTGGTATTTTAGTTTATTCTGGAATTTTTGACTTTCTCTTTATTTACTTATGAAAGTTGAAATCACGGATACTCTTAAATGTGTTAGTGGGTCTGTGAAGACCATTTTGTTTTTTGACACTGATATGTTATATCAACGTTGGATGCCAGGTGTTTGATGAATTGTCTGTGTGAAGAAGTGAGCTGCTGATTTACTCTACTTGTTGCATGTTAATAGTCTTTGGATGTCCCATTTAAATAGCCCACTTTCAAAACTTAAGCCATTATATTTATTTGCTGAAAAAAAAAAATTCTTTCATGTTCAAAATATATTAGTTTTCTTGCATATTGTAGAATCATTTATATACTTTAATACAAGTTATAAGAAATACTATGGCGTAAAATTACAAAAAAGTACAAAATTTAAACGTTAAACCGGCAAATATGGACTCTTTACATGGAACCAGGGAGTATATTATTTTTTACCGTGATGTGATGCTATAGAAAACAAATATTACTGTAGTTTGACCAGGTCCGAGAATTGGCTCATTATAGAAATAAGGTCAAGGTTGAATTAAATATAACAACTATTAATGTTATTCACATCTTCAAAATTGTAAATACCAATGGTATTGATGGCAGAGGGTGTGAAAGTTATTATATTTGATTCTCTACTGCTTATTTGGCTTCCTTACTCTATACTGATTAAGGTGTAGAGAAACCTCAGAGCTCAATGCTGTCTTCTAGTCTTCATTTCTTTTACCCTCCAGTCCACTATTTGACTATGAAGTGTTCTTAAATCATACATTGTCATATCATGATAAATTGAAATTTGTTTCCTTGGAAAACTGTTGTTAATGGCTGTGAAACAAGAAAAAAATGAGAGAATATGAGTGGACCAAATGGGTACTAGATGGAGACCAAAGATTGTTGGGTTATGGAGGAGAAGGAGGAGTCTAAACAACGGAGGAGTTCGAGTCAATAGGAATGTTCGAGGAGGAGAAAGAGGGTACAAAATCGGCAAAGGAGAGTTGCACGGTCGTGCGTTGGAGTAAGCACGGTCGTGCAACAGAAAGTTGTTTTTGGCTCGACACTACTGACAGTCGTGTCCAAATAGGAGCACGGTCATGCTAAGCCGTTTTCAGCCCGATATGGTTTCCCATTTTTTTATTGTGAGAATTGTTTGGTGGGTAACTTTCACTTTTCTTAATAATCCCAAGGATATCCCTTTTTCTCAAATGGTTTTTTCAAATTTGAGCCAAACTATTATCATACACATGTTCGAGCCCACTAGACTGGCTTCATACAATGGGTGGAGCAGTTGTTTTCCTTTTGTTTTATAGTACCCGGTGAGAGATTTTTATTAGAAAGAAAGTAAGTTAACATTTTGTTAACATACAAAATAAGGGTTCACAATCAGATCATCAAATAAGTTGGTGGAAGTGATTTCATGTGAACACGCTGAGATGCATACTTGGCCCCTACTCAGCTTGAGTATTTGCAACAATGTCTTTGCATTTGCTTTGCCCTCTTTTGGCGTGGTGTTTAGCCCCTCGATATTCAAGTGATAACCTTCATTTTTAAGTTCATTTAGACATCTTTTCATCATTTGCAAAGCATTATTAAGAGTTTATTTGTGTCGAAGGTAGAACAATTTGAAAGAATATATAAGGACAAGAATGACTTTTATTGATTGGACATGACACAAACTTAACACATAGTTTACAAGGAAAAAGGAATCCTAATTAGTTATTTTCTTAGAGAGAGGGAGGTCGTTGTTATAGCTTCCCATGTTGTATTTTTGGAGTCTTCTTGTTGTTCGAGCCCATTTCATGCCCAAGTTGTTCCTTTCTTCACAATAGCCCCTTTATTGACTAGTTCTTGAATCTTGGCCTTCAAAGTGTAGCAAGCCCCAACATGGTGTCCAACGACAAGTTGGTAGTTGCAGAATTTGGAGGAGTGCACGTGCTTCCTTTCCGGGTCTTTAAGCTTGAAATCATTCAAGGGTTGCATCTTGAATTATTTTTTTAACAACTCTCCACTCACACCACCACCACCACCACTTCAAGGTAAAAAAATATTTTTTTTATTCATTTTAAAATTATTTTTAGCTCCCCCACACCCAATTAAATTTTTTATTCATATTAAAATTATTTTTTAACAACCCTCACCACCCCCAGCAACCCTCCTCCCACGGTCAAACTTTTTTTACTTATAATTAAAATAATTTATTTTTTAACAACTCCATCACTCAACCCCACTCCCTTACTCTTGGCCACCCACCCTATCCCCCACACTCTCGGCTATCCACCCTACCCCACACCTACGCCACCCCTACCTTATCACCACCATGGCATACCATTATCTTACCTTTTATATTTCCCCTACCACCCTATCCCACCCCTACCCTAACCTACCCCACACCCACCCACCTCCTACCCTACCACCTCACCTCTATCACCTTACCCAACCCTATCTCTTTCAACTTATCTCAAATTGTATTTTTATCGAAAAATATTTTCATTAAACACATAAAAATATTTTTCGTAAAATATTTTCCTTAGAAAATAGCCGAAAACATGTTTATCTCATTTTTCGAAAAACATTTTACAGGAAATCATTTTCTGGAAGTCGTTTTACGCGAAACAAACGGAGCCTAAGTATTGTGTTTTTAGTCCACCTAACATTTGTACATCTAAATCATACCAAAACTCGCGATAAGCGTGGACCTATTGAACATTTCACTTGGGTGTTAAATATGTGAAATGGTAAAGATATAAATTTAAAAAAGGGAAAATTAAGTTACAGAATTTACCTATTTTTTGTTTATTTAAGAAATGTACTAATTAATGTCTAAAAATACAATGTTTTTTAATTATAAAATAAATAAAAATGAACGATATAAACCTAAGTACGAATATAGGCTAGTCCGAGCAAGACCCAAGTTGATTGGGCCCTAAACATAATCCTGCCAAGAACGATGTACGAGGAAGGGAATGGGCTTCTCTACCTTCCTCGAACTAAGCCTTCTCGTCATTCCCCTAAGCCGACCTAGACTTAGTGGGCGAAATGACTAAAGCCAAAGATTCAATGCCGAGGGAGACCTCCCTCCAAGGCCGAGCTGAGCTCCCTTGACAACGAGGAGGCCTCCTCGGCTATCAAGTTGCCAGGAATTGGCCTTCCCCCAGTTCCTTCACATCTCTGCCCTGATAGGCCGACCTGGTCACGTATGACGAAGAGAGACCAGCTTGGCTCACGTGCAGAAGTGCAGTTATACTTTCCTATTCAAATTGGGACATTGAGCAGTTATAATTCCCCTAGGATTGTAACCACCTCACATACAAATTCAGGTCCAACAAGGACTCATCAATTATAATCCTCCTAGGATTCATATCTTATCTCTTAGCAATCCAATTCAACATGAATTATACATTGCTATATCTATAAATACAAGCCATAATTCACATATTTTGGTACGTTATCTTTTGACTCTATACTCTTGTCAATTGATTTCTCTCTCACAAAGCAAATACTTACTTTCACGCCGGAGGGCCTTCGCCGGAGAAGCCCCGGCTTAGTTTACGTGTTTGTTTCTATATTTCAGGCTATTCAATCGCTGAGATATAACCTACCGCCGGATTTGGGCTGATCCGATCGTTTCTGGTAGCATCAGTTTGGTTCCATTGCCGGGAAACGCTTCGAATACCCATTGAATAGTCTGGAATTTCTTGTTTGCCGGAATTTTGTGCGTCTGATAATCAAATTCTGCTTGAAAAAAGTCAATTTTGGCCGGAAATAATTCTATTTCGGCCGGAAAAAATATGTTCCGTTTGAAAATCCGTTCTATTTTGGCCGAAAGAAAATTCTGTACGCCTGGAAATCTGGTCTGCCTGGAAAAACATTTTTACACCG
The DNA here is from genome assembly GCA_022495995.1 of Adenophora triphylla var. japonica. NCBI lineage: Eukaryota > Viridiplantae > Streptophyta > Magnoliopsida > Asterales > Campanulaceae > Adenophora > Adenophora triphylla. The sequence continues at coordinate 770,348 of JAFEMH010000297.1, read as the reverse complement.
CCTGAAATCTTTGTTCACCGGAATTCTTTCTGCCTAAATTTCGTTGGCCTGAATATTTTGTCCGCCTGAATCTTTTTGGCTGGAAATTCTGTTTGAACTACAATCCTAATTTCAATGGAAGACGGATGAACTGTTAGTGTTACTCAGGAAGGAGATCAAGTTTTGGTGGAGGATATTCCTATTAACATAAGGACTGGTCTCCCTCTCACCAATTGAGAGCTGCTTCCTCCTCCACCACCATTAATCGACGGGCTACCTCCCCTCGGCATGACTCTTCGTCCTCGGACTCAGCCAGCTGCCGAGGTGATTACTGCAAACCCTCCTCGTCGTAAGCGAGGAAAGTGACCTGGTAGCCAAACGAAGAATACCTAGAAGGGAGCAGCTGAGACTTCTACCCAGCAAATTGATCGTAGGACTCTCCTGCACCAACAAATGGAGACTTTGCAACATATTTATGAAACTCAAAATGCTCTGTTGCAATTGGATCTCGAGCATTTGTTGGCTGAATTTATGAGACCTACGAGGACTTGAAATTCCCTCGGAGGGGAATGTTAGGACGACAGGCGCGATAGTATGAGGAATGGAGAAAGTCTTCCTCGTGGCCAAAATCCCCCTCGTCTTGAACTTGATGTACGTTCTAAGCAAAACCCTCCAGAAATTCCACCTCGTCCTAGGTCCAGGGGACAGAGAACGAGAGGGACGTGATAGATTTGAGTCACTTGAACCAACAAAAGGATCAGGAGGTAAACTCTACCGACTTGCGAGCAAGGCTCGGTCAGGGAAAGCAAAGAACACCACCTCGTCACAATGTTCCTCCTCGTCCCAACTACCCTCCTCGGCCTAGAATCCCATCTCGTCACGGGGCCCCTCACCGGTCGAGGAGCCCTCCTCATCACAGAATTCCTCTCTCCATGAAGGAATAAAGGAGAGAGAGGGCTCCATCCAGACATGAAGATAACCACCAAGAGCTCGAGGAACATAGCAGGGTGAATGGTTACGCAAGAGAAAGGTCCCACCGAAGTTCCCACCGGAACTCTCACTTCAGTTCTGGTATTGACGCCAGAGAACTATTGATGCTGAAGAAGAGGCTTGGTGAGATGGAAATGAGTAAAAAAGGAAAAAAGAAGATGACACAAGTGCCACCCGTCCATTCTCGCAAGAAATCAATTAACTACCTCCTATCCTTGCCTTTAAAGTTTCAAGTTTTGACAAGTATGCGGGAGCCACCGACGCAAGGGACCATGTGTAAAGTTTCAAATCCACTATGACCCTCCTCACCAAAGCAGATGACATTCTCTGCAAAGCTTTTGGAGTACCTTCTCCGGAACAGCGTTGACATGGTTCCGTGAGCTAAAAAAGGAAGCATTGATAGCTGGAGGAATATGAGGAGGAAGTTCCTGGATCACTTTGCCACAGCAGGGAAAAGGAAGAAGAGGTTGACTGACCTTGCTAACATTGAGCAAGGAAAGAATGAAACCACTCTGAATTACTATAACCGATTCAGAGCTATGGCAGACCAAGTAGAAGAAAGCCTGACCGACAGGGAGGTGATCGTCTGCTTCAATTCCGGACTTAGATCCGGGCAATTGATATATGAACTCTCCGCCAGAGAGCCCAAGTCTAAATTCGATTTATTCAATGTGGCGTATGCCATAGCCATGGCGGAAGAGAAAAGCAAGAAAAAGTCAGACAAGACAGAAACAGAGACAACTGGCACCAACCAGGTTTCGAATGAAAGCAGCTACAAGGGCAAAAACAGAACGCGGGGAACTTAAAAGGCTGAGATCTTCACCCCCTCACTAAATCTATCACAGAAATCATGCAATTGGTGAATCTTCCAAATCCCCGTCCACTCAGTGACCAACCAAAGTACCCACATGACCCTTCCAAGCACTGTGATTTCCACAAAGACTATGGTCATAACACTGAGAACTGCACCACCCTCAAAAGGATGATCCAAAGGTGGGTTGATAAAGGCAAACTCGATCGATATGTCATGAGGAAGGATAACAAGCGAAAGAGAAAAAACGAAGACAGTGATGATTGGGATAAGGACGAAGAAGAGGACAGGCCTCCTCGGGCTAAACTCCATTAGTTTTCTCCTAAACACAGTTCTGTCCGTCCTAGATACAACCCCTCATCTCGTCAAACGGCCAAAAATCGGGGGACAACCACGACTTGAGACAAGGAGAGCTGCGGGACGTAGACGAACCAGTTGGAAGTGAGATACTAGATGGTTATAAAGACAACAATGATACAGTTCTGTCCGTCCTAGATATAACCCCTCATCTCATCAACGACCAAAATTCGGGGGCCAACCATGACTTGAGACAAGGAGAGCTGCGGGACGTAGACGAACCGGTTGAGTTGGCTACCCCTACAGCAAAAAACTCAAATCCAAACTATGACAACTAGCAAATGAATAAAGACCCCAGACAAGCAAGGGCAGAATACTATCATTAGTTTTAGTCTGTTTTTATGTAATAGGTTAATCTTTGTTAGTCTTTTACTTTTCTAACAAGGTAGGATTGCAGTTTGATGTAATCCGTTCAATTAATGAAATTTACTTCTTCAACATCAAGACAATACTGGAAGACGAGGTCGCCATCCTCAGCCTTCGAAGGGATAAACTCCCATCATAACTCACTCATGACCTATGACCGTGCGAGTTCCTCCTCGACATGGATAGGTGAGACTAGAAACCATCCAAAACCTATGTACAAGTCATCTTCCTCTGCATAAGGTAGATGAAAAAGAAGAAAGCCTAACGTCTTGACGAGGAAACCCCTCGGCTCTAATGACTACTGGCAGAACCATCTAAAACCTATGTACGAGTCACCTTTCTCGGCATAAGGAGATGAAAAAGAAGGGAAAGCCTAACGTCTAAACGAGGAAACCCCTCGGCCCTAACGACTACCGGCAGAACCATCTAAAACCTATGTACGAGTCACCTTCCTCGGCATAAGGAGATAAAAAAGAAGGGCAAGCCAAATGTCTTACCGAGGAAACACCTCAGCCTAACGACTACTGGCAGAACCATCTAAATACGAGTCACCTTCCTCGGCATAAGGAGATGAAAAAGAAGGGCTAGCCAAACGTCTTGCGAGGAAACACCTCGACCTTACGACTATCAACAGAACCATCCTAGACCTATGTACGAAGTTATCTTCCTCGTCATAGAGAGATGAAAAAGAAGAATCCAACAGTCATGCCGAGGAACTCTCCACGGCCTAATGACCTAAACTGAAACTACCAACCGTTTAAGACCGAACGAGCTCCCTCCTCGGCTTCCCAAAATTGGCTTGTACTTGTGTAAAAACCACAAACAAGCACTCAAATAAGCAGTTCATATATCTAAGCAATAAAGAAGTACAATGAAGAATGAAAGGAAAGCAGTTCATTGATATTAAAAAAAAAAGTGAAGTAAATGGGTCCTCTTCTATTACATCAAAAAACAACAAGAAGAAAATTCTTATTGTCAGAAGATCTAAAAAGATCCTCCTGATCGATTGCGGGAACAGGGATGATGACCTGCTGAGTCTGAGCCTCAGTTTGAGTTCCATCACTGGCTGGCTCCTCGACATTAGCGTCCCCCTCATCCTCAGCACTAAGGTCCTTGTCCTCAGTCCGTTCGATGATGGCGTTGATATTTTGGGGATCGATGGCGGAAGGAACTCAGGCAGGACGACCAGCCTCCTTGTCATTTTCAGCAATCACACCCAGAGCATACTCTGAAAAGGGGACGAGGTAATGAAGGGACCTGGCTACCTCGTCATAAGAATCTTGAGTTATAAGTCGGGCAAGCTTCTCCAGATCACATATCAGCCAGGATTCTCCTTGCCAGATGCAAGTAACCATCAGAGAACATTGTAGCCATCTCCTCGGCTATAGCATCTCTAAAGACCGGGCTAGCCTTGTACTCTAAGAGAGCCTCTTCAATTTGTAGAGGCAAGCTAGCCTCTAACTCTTTGCGCCGGGCTTCAGTCGCCTCGGCCTCTTCAGACTTGGCCTTGAGCTCAACTTGGAGCCGCTCAATTTCAGCCTGCCCGACCTTGGCACGCTCCCCCTCAACGGCCTTCTCAGCTTGGCCCTGGTCACCCTCTCGGCCTCGAGCTCCTCCCTCGGGAGACCTCGGCTTGAGCACACGGCTTTGGCACCTGCTCGGCCTCATTCTTCTCCACTTGACTCTCAAGCTCTTTTAACCTGAGGTCCAAAACTTTGTTCTGGATGGCCTCATAGGCAGTTATTGTGGCAAGCTACGGCAAACAAGAGTAAAAATGTCAGAGGTAATGAAGGGACCTGGCTACCTCGTCATAAGAATCTTGAGTTATAAGTCGGGCAAGCTTCTCCAGATCACATATCAGCCAGGATTCTCCTTGCCAGATGCAAGTAACCATCAGAGAACATTGTAGCCGTCTCCTCGGCTATAGCATCTCTAAAGACCGGGCTAGCCTTGTACTCTAAGAGAGCCTCTTCAATTTGTAGAGGCAAGCTAGCCTCTAACTCTTTGCGCCGGGCTTCAGTCGCCTCGGCCTCTTCAGACTTGGCCTTGAGCTCAACTTGGAGCCGCTCAATTTCAGCCTGCCCGGCCTTGGCACGCTCCCCCTCAACGACCTTCTCAGCTTGGCCCTGGTCACCCTCTCGGCCTCGAGCTCCTCCCTCAGAGACCTCAACAAGCCTGCAGCTTTGGCCTGCTCGGCCTCATTCTTCTCCACTTGACTCTCAAGCTCTTTTAACCTGAGGTCCAAAACTTTGTTCTGGATGGCCTCATAGGCAGTTATTGTGGCAAGCTACGGCAAACAAGAGTAAAAATGTCAGTATTACAAAGACGAACGAAGAAATGAGTTACGAGGAAACATACATCGGTGGCAAGAAGGCCCTTCCTGTTAGCAATATTCTCCTTGTTCGGCTGAGTCGCCACCATATGTTCGAGCAGGTCCTCGTCCATAGCCCGATGGTCCACTGCTCGGCCTAGCCTGAGCTTGGGGCCAGTACTACGAGCTATGAGCTTGGCAGTACAAGCTAGCACGTCCAATCCCCTCATAGTGGGATGGAGAGCCAACTTTCTAACTACCCGCTCGGCTTTGGGGTAGGTCTGCACCGTCAGAGCAGTAAGTTCTAGTGCAAGGGAAGCATCATCAGCCCCCTTCGAGGGAGGTTCCTCGGCATTAGGGCTAGTGCTTGGCCGTTTCTGGCATGAGGACCGTCTGACCAAGGCGGTCTCCTCGGCCACAGATTGGCCGACATTCCTCACAGCCTCCTCGGCTTCAGCAGTTGGTGTCTGGAGGCTATGCCCCTCTTCAGTTGAAATCCTTTGCTCATCATGAGCTTCCTCGTCCACGCCTCCTGGCGGTTTTAGGGGTAGTGCCACTGCTTCCTTGGTAGAAAGGGTCACTTGGCGATGAGTGACATATTCCTGTCTTTTCGAGATGGCCGAGGAGCGAGAAGCCAGCCTCTTATTTTTCAGCACAACAAGGGGGTCAAGCTTTCTCAGAGACATTTCTTGCTCTTGCTCGGGTGTCAAATTTGCAAATACATAAAGGGAGAAATTAACACACATTACAAGGAAAAAAGAAGCAAAGATGAAAAACTTTTTACAAATATGAAGTGGAAGAATTACAGCCGACAATGTCATCCACTATTAGGCACTGGTCATCATTAAGTCTGCAAAAATCACAGTTGGCATGAAAAACCAACCCTGGGTGAATCCTTCAATCTGGAAATATGTTCCCTCTGGTGACGGGAAAGATGGGAACTACTGTTGGGTTTTACGGGTCCATGCGCAGCGGAATTAAGCATTAAAACATAAAACCCAAGAAGCCCTAGGATCCGTTCTATACAATTAATTTAAATTCCTATGAGATAGAATTAAACCAACCTTGAAACGCTTTCCGGTCTTGAGCTATCGAACGATTTTGATTATGTGATATCGAATCACAAACTTCGTTCTTCAACTTGCTTGAACTCTAGGCCTTGATCGATGAACGAGCGAAGACCCTCTTTCGGTATCCACACCTTTTGAATGAATCCAAGAACAACTTCTTGATGATTGCTAGATCTAAACCTTGAAGAATATTGAGAGTATTTAATTATAAATTTTGCTTGAAAAATTTCGGCTGACCTTTTAGGTCTGACAGAACCCTTGTATTTATACTACAATAGTAGGAATACCTCTCCTAATCGTATTAGGAGAGACAGTACATCCAAAACGCGTATGGGCCTATTATGTCGCGCGGTATATTAAGCCATTGGCTTAATATGTCGCGTGACATATATAGCCGAATCTTGAAACTCTCAAATCATTCTTCCTCCGGTTTAACCAATTCATTCTAGTTGTGTGTGACCCAATAGGATTACATTATGTTGGCAATGAGTTCGATCATATCGAACCTCATAAGACATAAGCGGACTCTAGCAAGCCATTATGTCTACCCAAATAATGTAACGTAAGAGTTCACGTTTCCAACGGTGTACTTCCATTTCTCCCTTTGTCTCACGATGTTATATTGAACACAAGTCATGGTCATTGTCAACTTGTCTAAGTTCAATGCTTTCTCGATTCCTTGAGTATAATGATAATTCCAATCATATTGGGGTACGGCCATACACTTTCATCATTATCACTCATCGAGGGGCCCAAGCAAAACATCTCTCTTTCGAGGGACAAATTCCATCTTGACTTATCATCCTTCCCATCATGAATCCGATCATGCCAAAGATAGCCTTTATGGATATCGTGTTAAGATATCGTTTGACTAAAATCAAACATGACTTTTCATCATATGTAAGGTCATGATAATCTCAGGTCTAGGGACTAAATGAAGTAACCTTATGAGATTTACTTATGACACTTGACCATGTCATAAATCTCATGCGGGTCATGTCCAGTCATTTGTTCTCTAACAAGTACTCATAATTTCAATGTGCATCTCTATGCATATAATCATCACATGATTATCCATTGACAATTATACTAATTATTCTCTTAATAATTAGGGACGCAGATTATTATTAACAAATATACAAAAACATATAATAATCAATTGATAAACATCTCATATAATAATAATTATAAATAATGTCAACACATAAGTCTATGAATCATAGGCCTAGGGCATAACACCAACAGTCTCCCACTTGCACTAGGCCCAATCTACCATGTATCGAATACCCATAGACCTAACATGACCATCATGTTTAGCTTGCGAGAGAGCCTTAGTTAGTGGGTCCGCCACGTTGTCATCAGTGTCTACTCTGCATATCTTAACGTCTTCCCTTTCACATATCTCACGGATAATGTGGAAACGTCGAAGTATGTGTTTGGATCTCTGGTGTGATCTTGGTTCCTTTGCTTGTGCAATGGCACCATTGTTATCACAGTAAAGTTCAATAGGGTCTCTGATCTTGGAACGACTTCCAAATCACTAATGAACTTCTTGATCCAAACTGCTTCCTTAGCTGCATCGGATGCCGCTATGTACTCAGCTTCGGTTGTAGAATCAGCGACGGTACTTTGCTTGGAACTTTTCCAACTCACAGTTCCTCCATTAAGCGTAAACAAAAATCAGGCTGCGATCTGAAATCATCTTTGTCGGTTTGGAAGCTAGCATACTGTGTAGCCTTTTACTACAAGATCTTCTTCCATTCCTCCAAAGACCAAGAATGCATCCTTAGTTCTTCATAAGTACTTAAGGATATTCTTGAGCTATCCAATGTGGTTCTAGGGATCCGATTGGTACCTACTCGTCATGCTTAGAGCACACGAGACATCGGGTCTAGTACATAACATAGCATACATGATAGACCCAATTGCCGAAGCATATGGAATACCATTCATTCTCTTTCGCTCATCATTAGTCTTAGGACTTTGATTCTTGCTAAGAGATATACCATGCAACATTGGCAAATTCCCTCTTTTAGAATTTTCCATTTGGAATCTTCTAAGGACTTTGTCAATGTAAGTACTTTGACTTAAACCAATCATCCTCTTGGATCTATCTCTATAGATCTTGATACCAAGGATATATGCGGCTTCGCCCATATCTTTCATTGAAAAACACTTTCCTAACCAAGACTTAACGATGCGTAGTGCGAAACGTCATTTCTAATGAGTAAGATATCGTCGACATACAACACTAAAAAGAGTGCTACGCTCCCACTAATTTTCTTGTACACACAAGGTTCATTTTCGTTCTTGATAAAGCCAAACTCCTTGATTGCTTCATCAAAACGTAGATTCCAACTCCAAGAAGCTTGCTTTAATCCATAAATGGATTTCTGCAACTTACACACCTTGTTAGAATTTTACGGGTGACAAAACCTTCGGGTTGTATCATGTATACATCCTCAAGTAACTTCCCATTAAGGAAAGCTGTTTTGACATCCATTTGCCATATCTCATAGTCATAATATGCGGCTATGGCAAGTAAAATTCTAATAGACTTAAGCATAGCTACGGGCGAAAAGGTTTCATCATAGTCTATGCCATGAATGCCTATATCCCTTAGCTACTAGCCTAGCCTTATAGGTGTGCACCTTCCCATCCATGTCGGTCTTCTTCTTGAAGACCCATTTGCACCCTATGGTTTTTACACCTTCGGGTGGATCAATCAAGTTCCAAACTTGATTATCAGCCATGGATTGTAATTCGGATTTCATGTCCTCTTGCCATTTTTCCGAATCAGGAGCGGATATCGCTTCTTGATAGCAAGTGGGTTCATCGTTTTCGATTAACTCCACTTCATCACTTTCCGTAACGAGAAATCCATATCTCTCGGGTTCGGATCGTGACCTACCACTTCGGCGAAGAACTTGTGCATCTTGAACCGGTTCCACAACGGTTTGTGAACTTGGTTCAGTTTCTACCATTGGTTCAATGTTGTTTTCGGGTTCTCGAATTTGTTCGAGATCTATTTTACTCCCACTGGTTCCTTTGCGAAGAAACTCCTTTTCTAAGAAAGTACCATTTCGAGCAACAAACACTTTGTTCTCGTTTCGGTTGTAGAAATAGTATCCTTTGGTTTCCTTAGGATAACCCACGAAAACACATTTATCAGATTTAGGTGCTAGCTTGTCGGAAGTTAACTTCTTGACATATGCATCGCAACCCCAAATCTTCATGAAAGACAAACTAGGTTTTCTTCCATGCCACATCTCATATGGGGTCTTTTGAACCGATTTGGTAGGAACTACTGTTTATAGTGAAAGCGGCGGTTTCTAGTGCATGTCCCCAAAAGGATAAAGGAAGCTCAACTTGACTCATCATAGAACAAACCATGTCCAACAAAGTTCTATTCCTCCTTTCGGACACACGCCCGTTCCATTGTGGTGTTCCGGGTGGAGAGAGTTCAGAAACGATTCCACAACTCTTAAGATGACTGTCAAATTCTTGGCTCAAATATTCACCACCTCGATCGGATCGAAGTACCTTAATAGTTTTGCCAAGTTGATTTTGCACCTCATTTTGAAATATTCGAAATATCTCAAACGATTCACTCTTATGTTTCATTAGATAAACATATCCAAATCTACTATAATCATCAGTGAATGTTATGAAGTACCGAAATCCTCCCCTAGCATCGCTACTCATAGGCCCACATACATCGGTATGTATGAGTCCTAGTAAGTCGCCCGCCCTTTCACCGGTTTTGGTAAATGGGTCCTTGGTCATCTTGCCAAGTAAACAAGATTCGCATGTCTCATATGATTCATAATCATGTGAGTCCAAAAATCCATCTTTGTGGAGTTTAGAAATGCGTTTCTCGTTTATATGGCCAAGACGACAATGCCATAAGTAAGTGTGGTTTACATCATTGGGTTTAGATCTCTTGTTAATGTTATAGATATCATTATCTTGACTTTCAACATCAAGAATATAAAGGCCATTGAATGAAACAGCAGTACAATAATGCATATCACTCTTGTAAATAGAAAATTTCTTATCACGTATAAGAAAATTAAAACCTTCATCATCCAAAGCTGAAATCGAAATAATATTCCTACTTAAAGCTGGAACGTAATAACAATTGTTCAAAACAAGTATTAGTCCACTAGGTAAAGTAACTTCATAAGTTCCTACGGCTAATGCAGCAACTCTTGCTCCATTCCCCACACGTAGGTCCACTTTGCCTTCCTTAAGCATCCTTCTGTTCTTTAGACCTGCACATTTAGACAAATGTGAGTTCCACATCCGGTATCCAATACCCAAGAACTAGAAGTAGATAGGAATATATCTATAACAAAGATACACTGAAGTTGAAGCAACTCCTTTGCCTTCTTCGGTGCTTCCTTGTATTTTGCGCAGTTTCTCCTCCAATGTCCAATCTCATTGCAATGGAAGCAGACTGCGTCCTCTTGGGACTTAGGCTTAGCCTCTTTAGGCTTGGAAGCCTCTTTGGGCTTGGCAACCTTTGCCTTAGGATTAGCAACCTTTGCTTTTCCTTTACCCTTGAACCCTTTCCCCTTGTTAACCATTAGCACTTGGTCGGTTTTCTTCTCGACAATATTGGTTTCCGATGTAGTCAACATTTGAACTAACTCGGAAAGGTTTCTATTCATTCCACCCATGTTATAGTGCATTATGAAATGACTAAAACTTTTAGGTAATGAATTCAATATTATGTCGGTAGCCAACTCTTGGCTAATTGGAAAACCGAGCCTTTCAAGATGCTCAATGTGGCCCTTTAACTTGAGAGCATGGGGACCAACAGCTTGTCCTTCACTCATCTTGCATGAGGTCAAGGCTGCAACTGTGTTGTACCTTTCTTGCCTAGCTTGAACTTGGAACATTTCCATCGCCCGATTGTTTAATTATTTGTCCCCAAGTGCTCAAGATCCTTACGAAGGTTCTTGCACATGGCGGAGAGCATAAGACAACCAACATCTGTAGAGTCACGCTTGTGCTTCAGATATTGATCCCTTATTGCCCTAGCGGCATTGGCGCAGGTTCAGGTGGAATAGGTTCATCGAGAACGTACAGTTTCTCCTCTTGTTTGAGAACAATTCTCAAACTACGGATCCAATCCATATAGTTTGTACCATTCTCTTCCAACTTTTCCTTCTCAAGGACAGATCGCAGTGAAAAGTGATTATTGTTTGATGCCATTTATTCTACAAAAAGATATACATAAAATATGAACACATATAAGTAAACATATTATATGAGAAGTATAATGCATTTAAATAAATGCTCCCACTAAATTATACACCTTCAAATGCAAATAAGCATAATATACATTTAATGGGCTAAGATCCAACTTTAATTCAATTTCAAGTTTGCTATGGCAAACCGCTCAAAATTAAATTAATTAGGTAGAAAACATCAATCATATCACATATATGACTCTTAGATCTTTTATGAGATTCATTCAAGACATCATATGTCTAGGCATATTTTAATCTCATCTTATGCCTTGGGTCCAAAACCATTTTGATAACCCAATTAAGTTCATTCATATTAAACTTATAGGAACCACCATTTCCTCATCTTGCTCGCATTCGAATAGAATCAAAGCACCTTGCTATGGCAAGCCTACCCAAAACTATCCGAATGGTCTCAAGTGTTTAATCATGAATTGGCATAAAGAACTTAAAAGTTAAATGAAGGTTCTTTAAAGGTAGATTATAAGCATATCAGAAAGATAGTCAAAATCATGCACCAGGTAAGTTCCCAGGAAGATAGGTGAGCCACAAGGACTTCTTAAGTACCAACTCTTCCTTAGACAGAACTCTCCTAGACATGCATAATTTAGAAATCAACTCTGATTAGGCAACATAATCCCTACCTTTTATAAACAATCAGTTTCCTTTTAAATTTCGCATATTTATGACTTGTTTCCATAAACAATCATAAGATCCAAAATTTACAATGTCTAAATCTAAACATATTAGGAAACTAAATATCATGTTTCAACTAAACATCTAATTAAAAAATTCTTAACATGTAAGAACAATTAAAAACATGCATCGCAATAATTATTAAAATCACATTTTAATCAATTAATCATGCATATCAATGAATCAATCTAGCATGGCATTATAAACTCAATTTTATAACATCCAGATTTTCATATGAACATATCAGATTGTAAACACAATCACAGAATAGCAGAAAAATTGAACAAACTGATTACGCCGGTTTTGGCTTATTATGTCGCGTGACAACATCAGCCAGAGGCTTGATATGTCGCGCGACCTAACAGGCCAGATAACCTGAATTCCTCATGGCTTATCATGTCGCGCGACTAAAGCAGCCAAGTAACAGGATTTCCAGATTCGAACCAATACAGATTACAACCAATTAAATCATATAAAACAGCCTTTTACAGATTTAATTCAGCATAATTCGAAAACGATTTTCACATTGTTTCACATAAACAATTAAAATTCTATCGCATACAAAACATGCAATAAGCATATAAACAATTTATATCTTAAATCTAGCATGTTAATTCAAACTTAATCATACGAACGGGGCTTTGATACCACTGTTGGGTTTTACGGGTCCATGCGCAGCGGAATTAAGCATTAAAACATAAAACCCAAGAAGCCCTAGGATCCGTTCTATACAATTAATTTAAATTCCTATGAGATAGAATTAAACCAACCTTGAAACGCTTTCCGGTCTTGAGCTATCGAACGATTTTGATTATGTGATATCGAATCACAAACTTCGTTCTTCAACTTGCTTGAACTCTAGGCCTTGATCGATGAACGAGCGAAGACCCTCTTTCGGTATCCACACCTTTTGAATGAATCCAAGAACAACTTCTTGATGATTGCTAGATCTAAACCTTGAAGAATATTGAGAGTATTTAATTATAAATTTTGCTTGAAAAATTTCGGCTGACCTTTTAGGTCTGACAGAACCCTTGTATTTATACTACAATAGTAGGAATACCTCTCCTAATCGTATTAGGAGAGACAGGCTGTCAAAACGCGTATGGGCCTATTATGTCGCGCGGTATATTAAGCCATTGGCTTAATATGTCGCGTGACATATATAGCCAGATACTGAAACTCTCAATCATTCTTCCTCCGGTTTAACCAATTCATTCTAGTTGTGTGTGACCCAATAGGATTACATTATGTTGGCAATGAGTTCGATCATATCGAACCTCATAAGACATAAGCGGACTCTAGCAAGCCATTATGTCTACCCAAATAATGTAACGTAAGAGTTCACGTTTCCAACGGTGTACTTCCATTTCTCCCTTTGTCTCACGATGTTATATTGAACACAAGTCATGGTCATTGTCAACTTGTCTAAGTTCAATGCTTTTTCGATTCCTTGAGTATAATGATAATTCCAATCATATTGGGGTACGGCCATACACTTTCATCATTATCACTCATCGAGGGGCCCAAGCAAAACATTTCTCTTTCGAGGGACAAATTCCATCTTGACTTATCATCCTTCCCATCATGAATCCGATCATTCCAAAGATAGCCTTTATGGATATCGTGTTAAGATATCGTTTGACTAAAATCAAACATGACTTTTCATCATATGTAAGGTCATGATAATCTCAGGTCTAGGGACTAAATGAAGTAACCTTATGAGATTTACTTATGACACTTGACCATGTCATAAATCTCATGCGGATCATGTCTAGTCACTTGTTCTCTAACAAGTACTCATAATTTCAATGTGCATCTCTATGCATATAATCATCACATGATTATCCATTGACAATTATACTAATTATTCTCTTAATAATTAGGGACGCAGATTATTATTAACAAATATACAAAACATATAATAATCAATTGATTAACATCTCATATAATAATAAATAATGTCAACACATAAGTCTATGAATCATAGGCATAGGGCATAACACCAACAACTACCTCGTCTATGGGTCCAGGCATAATGCCGGCCTGGACATAATACCTAGGATCACTCTCTGGAGTGGACCAACATAAAGTGTCCACCTCGGCAAATTGTTTCAATCTCTCTCTATGAGCTGGTCACTCCACTCAGCTCTCCATACTACTTGGGGCATGCCGGGCAGCTTAGAGGGAGAAGGGAACAGCCCTGATGCCTTTCTACTCGAATAACGTGGGTGTTCCACCCAGCCACCTTGCTCGACATTGGAAAAATAAGTTTAGGCCGGTTGGGATCACTCCTAATCACCATCGGCCTGGAGTCAGACTTATAGCTAACGGTAAAGAAATGACTGTTTGACAAGGTTCAAAACCTAGACTACGGCATAAAACAACAAAGTCGACGAGGAACCTCATGGCATTGGCCCCTAGCATAGCCGGGACGGCTTGCATATCCTCTAGGAATTCGTTTATGAACGGATCTAGGGGAAGACGAAGATCCTGTTGAAACTGCTTATAGAAAAAATTAACGTGGTTCAAATTATAGTAGAAGGGGCAGCCTCCTCGGTTTCAAAAGGGACCCAATGAGAATAACTTAGACTGTACTCGTCCCTCGACACCCCATACTTGGTATAAATTTCTTCTATCATAGGCTCCCCGGCCTTAATTGGTCTTGGTCTAGGAGTGTACGTCCTACTTCGGCTATTCCTCCCTCGGCCTCTCCTTCCTCGGCTTCCTGAACTCTCTCCCTCGTCGAAAGCATCTACAATGTTTGATGACGTCGAAGAACCTGTTTGACGGGCAGCGCCACTTCCTCTTCTCACCATGGCTACACAACGAAATGACAAAGGGTCAGAAACTTGGCAAGGAAAATGGAAGACGAGGATAAAGAAAAATATCCCTCCTCGTCATAACTAAGGCCGAGGAGGGGACCTTACCCATCAACGGTGGACGATCTGAAGGGACAGATTGAAGATAACGCAAGTTGATGTGATCGATTATATCAGAAAAGCCATGGAGTACCACAACATTGGGAGATTCAGCATCTAGACGATCAATTCTCTGCCCTCTTGGGTACCTTACATCAGTTCTAGGGCTTTGATATCTCGTCAAGATCTCCCCTATCTCTATCAGGCTCACCATCAACCAAGGGCCGTCAGATCGTTTGTAAATTCTAAAGTTTTTGATATGGTAGCAGAAAATGACATTGGGATTACTGCTCCAAGTTCTTGCCATTTCTAAAATAACGAAAGGGACGCGAGGAATTACTCAAGAAAATCTTCAAATTAGGACAACAATGGCGGACACCGTGAAGAACATCAACTAAATGCAGAAATCGACTAATAAGGAAGAAATTATACCTTTGATCGAAGTTTGGTGAAGGGTAAACGGATGAAATCAAGCACAATCGAGTGAATCTGGGCAGCAAGATCAAGAACACGAAGGGCAGTTTTAAACCTTGCTATTTCGCTCCTAAACCTCAACAGTGATAAAAGAGAAGAATTGAAGGGGTTTTTTGTTTTTATACCCTCAAATCAGGAGCGGGTACGGGTCAAATCCGGGTCAGAAGCCGTCGCCTCCTTTGCATTAAATAAAAGTAGGGTTTTCGGGGTGATTGTCAGACCTGGTGAAACGTGCCCCATCATTGTACGAATTAAACAGTAGACAGATGAAGCGACACTTGCCACATTGACGCCCTTTCATATTCGTATAGGCTGAGGTAGAGCACTACTTCCTCCTCGGCATAGCCGAGCTAGGAAGTCGGGGGCCACTGAATGGTATAAACCTAGGTATGAATATGGGCTAGTCCGGGCAAGGCCCAAGTGGATTGGGCCCTAAACATAATTCTGCTAAGAACGATGTACGAGGAAGGGAATGAGCTTCTCTACCTTCCTCGAACTAAGCCTTCTCGTCATTACCCTAAGCTGACCTAGATTTAGTGGGCGAAATGACTAAAGCCAAAGATTCAATGCCGAGGGAGACCTCCCTCCAAGGCCGAGCTGAGTTCCCTTGACGATGAGGAGGCCTCCTCGGCTATCAAGTTGCCAGGAATTGGGCTTCCTCCAGTTCCTTCACATCTTTGCCCCGGCTCAACGTAGGCCGACCTGGCCACGTATGACGAGGAGAGACCAGCTCGGCTCACGTACAGAAGTGCAGTATATACTTTCCTATTCAAATTGAGACATTGAGCAGTTATAATCCCCCTATGATTGTAACCACCTTACATACAAATTCAGGTCCAACAAGGACTCATCAATTATAATCCTCCTAGGATTCATATCTTATCTCTTAGCAATCCAATTCAACATGGATTATACATTGCTATATCTATAAATACAAGCCATAATTCACATATTTTGGTACGTTATCTTTTGACTCTAAACTCTTGTCAATTGATTTCTCTCTCACAAAGAAAATACTTACTCTCTTCTCGCAAGCAGCAACCATACATAGCGAGAGGCCTAAACGACGGGCAAACAGCCGAACGTGAGAGTAACGTGCTTTCTAAGCTCCTCCAGGCTTCTGCTGTCGGGCGGATGGAGAATGGCCACGTCGGAGGGCCTTCGCCGGAGAAGCCCCTGCTTAGTTTACGTGTTTGTTTATCTGTTTCAGGCTATTCAATCGCTGGGATATAACCTACCGCCGAATTTGGGCTGATCCGATCGTTTCTGACAGCAACAAAAAATAGTAAAAGAAAACATTTTATATGGGATAGGACAAGTAGAATAGAGTACTACGGTAGCTGGGGAGTAACACCGATCCCAAACAAAGGTCTAAAATCAATAGTTAAGTTAATTATTATTACTAATTATATTAGTTAATGTGAATAGTTACTACATAATGTAACTATTACTATTAATAATATTAGTTAATTATAATAGTTAATTGTAATAATTACTACTCCCTCCGTTCCGCTAAGGTTGCAACATTTTGCCATTTTCGGCATTTCACTTAAGTTGCAACATTATCAAAAAAGGAAACTTTTTATTATTTTTATAATTCTCCACTCATTCTCTCTCTTCCTCACAACCACTCATTATTCTCCACTCATTCTCTCTCTTCCTCACAACCACTCATTATTCTCCACTCATTCTCTCTCTTCCTCACAACCACTCATTATTTCCCTTTCTTAATTTACGTGCTTCAACATGAATGTAACAACCTTAGCGAAACGGAGGGAGTATATAAGATATCTATTACTATTAATAGTATTAGTTAATCATAATAGTTAATAAATAGGTTAACTATTACTATTAATAATATTAATTAATCATAATAGTTAATATATAAGATAATTATTAATATTGATAGTATTAGTTGATAATAATAGATAATAATAATAGTTACTATATAGGGTTACTATTAGTTAATTTTCTTAGTATATGCTTGATCGACGTTTTTTGATTTCTATTTTGCAGCCATTGAACGACGACATAGATAAACTAGGCCGGCTCTTGAATTAAAAGAGGGCAATCCCCTCGAAAGTGACCTAGATCCTTCTACCACCGGGGTAGAAGAGGAAAAGGCCGCGATTGCAATCCTACCGGCTCAAACAATGAAGGACTTCTGTCGTCCTAAAGTAGATGCTTCCATATCTGGTATTGTGTTAATTGATGAAGCAAAGAATTTTGAAATCAAGGGTCAATATTTCAATATGTTGCCAATTATCAAGGTCTCTCGATCGAGTACTCTTTGACTTTCTTACGTGCGTACATAATGATAGTATCTTACTTTCCAGGTAAAGCAGATGTAACCGATGAGCGGATTAGATTAAAATGCTTCCCCTACACTTTGAAAGGGGCAACAAAGACTTGGTTTATGATGTTAACACCTAGGAGTATTAGCCCGTGGGATCAATTGCATGATGTGTTTTTACAAAAATATTATCTCCATCCCACGTTGGCTAACATGAGACAAAATATTATAGGGGGATTTCTTGACGACGTTGTCGAAGTTGTTCCAAATTCAATTCAAACATCACAAGAAGGGATGATTCTTTATTTGGAAGAAACCGTTCTATGTCCAATTTTGCTTAAAGGACGAATCTACTCAAAATATTTATTAAAATGTGACGGAGCGTTCAAGTTATCCCAAATCCTAGCATGTCGAGGATTCAATTATATTCAAAGTATCTTTTTATTTGGCACGACCGTTTTCAGACTTCAGACGAGAACTCGGGGACGAGTTCTTTTCAGGAAGGCGAGCATGATGTAGGAAGGATTGTTGAAGCAAGCAAGATTGATGTAGCATGGGTTGTTATGGTAAGGAAGCATCAAAATAATATCTAAGGACCAGGTGAGCAACTTCATGCGGACACGGTTGTGCACTATAAAGCACGACCGTGTACTATAAGGGCAAGAATTGACGTGCTTGATGAAGTGAAGTACGTGTTTTATGGTTCAATTGTTTTAGTCGGTATTCGCCTCGTATTATTATTATCGTTATTTCTTTTAGTATTTTTAGATGAGGGTAATTTAGTCGATAGGGTTTTAAATAAGTCATTAGGTTTTTATCTTTTCCTTTATTTATTATGTTATCGTTATTTCTTTTCCTTTATTTATTTGAATTTCTTTTCCTTTATTTATTTGAATTTAGGAGCATAAATAGTTTGCTAGGGATTTTGTAAAAGGGAGACTTTTAAAAAAGGGCAAACCCCGGTGCGCCAAGCGCTCCCAGCCAAGCGGGGGTCGGGAGAGGGAACCATTTGCTAGAGCCTTCCCTTGATAATTGCCAAGAGGCTGTTCGCCAAAAGGGAACTTTTGATTAATAAAATTTAGATTGCTTTTGCATCTTTTTGGGTTTAATCCCCGAAGCATTTGGCTTGTTCAAACCCTAATTCCTGGATTGGGTTAGGTCAAAAACCTCTTCGGTAGATTATTGTTATCTTTTGTTGATATTTTGCTGCGTCACCATGATGGTATTTTCGGGTCCCAAGTGCGAGCAAAGTCAATTGAGTGCACTTGGGCTTGTGGGATGACGAAGAAGTCGTTGAACATCAAGTCAGGATCTCCGTGTTGTATCTCTAAAACCAGCATGTCTTTACCGCCTTCTGTCATAACCACATGCCCATATATCATTATGATGGCATCTCCAGTGGGGAACTTGACACATTGGTGTACGGAGGAGAAGACTCCTTTTATCTTATGTAGCCATGGTCAGCCAAGTAATAAAGTGAAGGACGTGAAGATGTCTTGGATTTTGCATTCATCTTGCACTGGGATACGAATCCCATGAGTAAGTCAATCGTTCCCCGCACCGTGCGGGACGTCAAATCATATGCTTTAATCGTCTGTATAGAGGGTCAGAGATCTGAAGATTTTACTCCAAGGACATCCATCATCTTTGTTGGGAGTACGTTGAGTACCGAATCATTGTCCACCAGGACCCGATGCACATGTTTACCAGCCATCTCCACTGTAATGTATAGCGGTTCATTGTGGTCCTCTCCGAACTTGGGTAGATTCAGATTAGCGAAAGCCAGTATATTGTCAAAGTGAATATTCCCTATCATCTGTGTCAGATCTTCGGGAGTAGTATCAACAAGGATTGAAGTCTGTGCCAAGTTCTTATAAATCATATGTCAGTGATGATTGGAAGAAAAGAGCAAGCCTCAAATTGAGATGTTGGTCGGATCTCGTGAGGTGATTGACCTAAGGGCTTTCCTTAGGCTTTATTTTTTTAGGGTGGGGTTGAGTTGGCTTTGGCTTCTTTTCACTCTTTCAATATCTTAATAAAGATCCCAAGACAACATGTAACAATCAAGGGAATCATTCTTATTAATAGCTGTTTCACTCTTAGCCTTTTAGGGCTTTACAGACTCATTAACATCTATTGGACCATCCACCACAAAAACAAGGTTGACCGGATTGATTAAAAATCTATCTAGACCTACGACATGTACATCATTATCAGGAAGAGGGTTCTTGACTGTGTTGGGAATCCTCAACTTTTCAATATCCTTGAGGTCAAACAGATCCTGATAGTGTGCTTCAGAATATAGCAATCGTTGGTGGTGTGACCGATACAGTCATGATACTTGCAGTATTTGTTGCGATCATCATTGGGACCGATGTTGGATTTACGGCCTATGAATCTCTCTGAGAGACCCATTCTTCACGAGAACTTGGAAGAGTTGCTCAAGAGCGTAGCCCAGATCGTCGAACTTGCGATCCTTTTCCCATTTGATTCTTGGCTAAGGGGTCTGACCCGCAAAAGCCGGGTTAGCTGGGAGAGCATTTTGCCATTTGAGTGGAGAACTAGCTTGGACATAATTCACATGAGATGAGGATCCCCATGTCTCTTTTCGTTTAGAAGCCCTAGCAGGAGCTCTGTAACGGTAACCAGTAGTGGATGTTTCTTTGAAACCCTGAGCAGTGGGCTTTTATTAAATTCAGGTACCAATGTTAACCATTTCCCTTAGACTTGGGTAGTATCCATCTCCTAATCCTTTCTGGAATTGTGGTCTCAAGCAGCCGAGGAAGATTTCTTTCTGTTCTTCCTCGTTTAGTGGTTCCATAATTTCGGACATCTTCCAATTCCATCTCTTAGCAAATTCGGTAATAGGCTCGTTCTCCCTTTACTTGGTGTTTTGGAGGTCCTTTTTGTTGGTAACATATGAATGTTGGCTTTGTACTTGGTCATGAAGTTTTTGACAATTTGGTTCCAGACGAACCTTTGTTCATCGGGTAAAGTTAGGAACCATTAGAGGGCATGGTCCTTTAGAGTGAGATGGAACGTGTCAATCATGTGTTCCAGAATGGCGCCGCTGGCGCGCATGGCTAAAGTGAAGCTGTTCAGATGAGTCTTGGGACAACTCCGGCCATTGTACTTCTCTATTTATGGCATTTTAACCTTTGTGGGCAGGACAAAGACACGATGTGGGTTGGGAGTGACGCTGGTGGCATGAACTTTGTACAACTTACCCAATTGTTGGTTGATGTCATCATGTCACCGATCATCTTTAGGATGAGATTCTCAGTAGGGAATCTCCAATCAGAGAGATTTGTTGTCTCAACTGTGGTGGCAGGCCCGTCTCAATAATTTATGGTGCCCTGTGCAAAATGAGGTTATTAGGCCCTTAATAAGGTTGAAAAATGAAATGAAGAGGAGGGAAGTCAAAATAAACAAACATGTTGATACAAAGGATCGAACCCAGACTTCCCAACACCTTTTACACACCACTTAACCATTGGAACACTTTTCAACTTGTGTATTGATTCAGAGTTCTCTATATATATAACATATATTAAAAAAAATTGGGGCCCTATAGTTTTTGGGGCCCTGTGCCGTTGTCTCCTTGAGCACCCTCGAAGACGGGCCTGTGTGGTGGTAGTCGAAGTAGAGCTGCCAAATAGTTGTAGGATGTTATTCCCATACTGGGAAGCAGAGTAAAGAGCTGTCCTTGGATACCAGGAGCTCTAACTATCTGCAGATAAGTAGTGGTTGCCAATAGATGTGGCATTGACGACAATGTGGCTTGAGGGAAACCACCTAGCCCCAGTCAGGCGAGACTTTCACAGACGCTTTGTAACTCAGCAGAGTTAGGCATGTAAATTGTGGGCTGAGAGGTGGGTGCAGTATGTCCAGCACCAACCATCCTGAGTTTCGTTGATTCTTTGAAGATTGAGCTGGTCTGCCTCAGATAGTGGCTGACAGGAATCTTTACTGTTTCAGGGGACGCAGAGGCGTGACCGACAATGTTACCCTTTTGATACTGAATGTTGAGGCCGAATTCATTCACTTTCTTGGTGAGGGCTTCAAGCTGATCTTGTAGCCTCTTGAATTCCTCCTGTTGAGGATTACCGTATATTGGGTTGTCGTAGAGCTTATCTGAACTGTCGCCATCTTGAGACATGCTGACCGAGCTATCGGAAGAAAGTTGTTCAACTGACGTATCAATTATGATTATTTTGTTGTCGCCCAAACTACTTTGGCTGACTCTGGAATGTTAATGTACGGGAGTCAAGTTAGGTTTTCTTTACTTTTCCGTGACAGAAAATTTTCTTTAAGGAATTTTCTTCCACTTTCTATGGTTCTATAATGAAAGAAGCTTTTTATTAGTCCTATTGGTTGGACGAGATGAACTCGTTTTGCATGCAATTCTATGTATGGGCGATTCATCATTCTATTACGTTTGGAGCCCCCGTGACAACCTTATTTCTCCGCATCAAGATGTACTATCTTGGGTAGAGGCACCGGGACACAGACAAAATCTATTTATCCAACCTTTAAACTTTAGTTATAATTTAATTAAATAAAATGTTTGTTGATTTATTCCCTTGTGATGTCACACCATAAGTTATTTAAGGCATTAAGGCCTATTAAAGTGGCTTGACGAGGTGTAAAGCAGCAAACTTTTTATGTAATTTAAATAATCAAGAGGTGTACTTAATCTATCCTATACCTACATGAGTTTTATCTAAGTTGTCTTAAAGGTTCCCCGGTCATCACACCGAGGTGCTCGTGGTGGGTGGGGCATTTATGTGCAGAGGTTAATACCTCAACAGAAATAAGAATACAACAACTACCGGGGAGCCCCATGACAGTAAATGGTTGTTGTATGCCCTGCAAGAAAAATATGCAACAGTTGTGCAATATGTACAGTTCAAGTGCTAATTATCTTCAAAAGAATTAAAAAGAAAATCTTTTTTGGATTTTTTTATATCAAGCATGTATATACCAGCATGGATAATTATTTACAAAGAGTAATAAAAATAATTAGTCTCCTTATTTCTCCACTATCACGCATTTCCCAATGATGTAAAGCTTCTTAAATTCCTTAACATGTATGCACATTTTAATCCTAAGCATGTTTCTAAGCGTGCCCTTTTAAGGGAATATGAACATGAGAAACATGAAATCTTTATTTAGGGGGGTTAAACATGCATTGGAGGCATTTGAATGGGCAATTTAGAGCAAAAAATGACCCAAAGTAGGATCAATATAGACAGCCCTCTAGACTGTCAAAGAGCAGTCCGGAGAAATTCAATTTGGATGAAGAGGTAACCAGTTGGCTAGAAGGCTTAGCCGCCCGACCAGGATATGTAGCCATCCGTCCAGGGCGGCTAGCCGTCTGGCTAGACAATTTATTTCTAGTGACTTTTCCGGATTGCATTATCTTCTGAAACTTTAACGAAATTAAGTATATTTAACGACTAAACACATAGATTTGACGAAGATTAGACCCACTTGGAAAACTACATTAATTTCCAGTCTCTATCGGAGTCGCCACTGTGGATGTGCGCGCCAAATATGTAGCGATCTTTTGGTTTTAGAAGAGTCACCTCCATTATATTTTTTAGGAAAAATAACAGAAAAAACCATTATATTTAGAGAAAACTAGGTTTATGGGTCCGGTTATGAAGTGGGATAGTGTTAGGCACCCACCTCGCATGCCCCGTTAGGATCGGTTTTCTGATTCGCGCGTGTGTGTTAATACTTAATATCGTTAATTATTTAATTAAAAAAATAACTATTTAACGGAAAAGGTAACATAATTCTTTATACCTGACTTTAAATGCTGATTAAAGATTGAAGAATAGCTACAGGACCTCGCAAGACTTCGACTTCTTCGTCTTCTTCAATGGTGATGGGCGAGATCTCGAAGAGAACAATCTCTTGAGATGAACTTTAGGAGCGTACTTTACTTTAATGAGGAACTTTAGAGGGGCTATACTCTAGAGTGAGTGATTTATTTGGACAAAGTAACTTTAGGGATGATTGAGGGGTTTTTGCACCTTATCTATATGAAAAATAGTGAGAGCTTGTGCTTTAGGAGGTTGTGTGAAAGTTGTGTGCTTTAAGAGGATGTAGTGTTGATAATGTGTGCTCGTAGGAAATATTGTGTATTTTCCGAGGAGGTGGAGGGAAGGACAGTTACTACAAGTGAAGCTAATCTCCCGAGAGATCGTTTCCACGTTTTCGGTTATTGGGGTTTACGTTGAGTACGTCGGAACGTAAAAACGTGTGAAAATCAATTATGACGCCGTTTGGGCGGTCCTGGCCGTCGGGATGGCAAGGTGCTGGGCGGCTATTATTGCTTTTTCACGTGGTTCTCACGTTTCTCCTCATGTGTAACTCACATGCTAGTGGGTGCACTAAAAGGATGTGCATAGAGGAATTCAGTTTAACTGGGTGCAAGCTAAGATGTGGGTGTTAACAATTATTAACTAATAAATAATACTCCCTCCGTCCCATTCGAAAAGACAATAATTTTGATTTTGGGTGTCCCATTTAAAAAGACACATTGTCAAAATGGAAATTTTTAATATTTCTTTATTCATGGGACCTAATTGTCATACTCACAATAACTATACACTAACTATTTCCTACCCCACTTTCTTTCTCCTACATTACTTTTCAAACTCACAACACTTACTCCATTATACACTCTCCTTAATTCTCGTGTAAGACCAAATTTGTACATTTTTGAATGGGACGGAGGGAATAGTTACTCCCTCCCTCTATTACATTTTAAAGTTCACATGTTCCTTTTTTATACATCCCAATTTAAAGTCACCATATGCTTTATTCCTGAAAAATATGACAAATGATGAATAGTATTTTATATCACTTTATTAACATAACACTATTTGTTACACTATTTCTTTTTGAGTTATTTCTATATGCTCATATATTTATTGTTATACAACATATTGTTTTAAGTCTATATAGAATAGTACGTATAAACAAATATGAAATATTTAATCATCAGTCCATTTGAAATTGTGTTAATAGTAAGATGATAATTGAATTTCTTTTTGTTGTTTAGTAATATTCTTTAAATATGAAATTTGTCCCTTTAAAAATGATATATTATATAATTAAATACTAATAGCTCAAATTATATAAAAATTTACATACAATAACATTTGATTAAAAATACTCGATGCTTTTTTGTACGAAGAAAAACTATAAAGTGGACAATATTATAAAAAATATTAATAGTTTATTACTACATTACAAACTAAATACAATAAATAAATAATATATTTTTACTTTAAATTTATGATAAAATAAATTTAGTTTATTAATCAAAATAAAAAAAATAATTTACAAAATGCTACCCGCCGTGCATATCAGGGATCATGGGCTTACTGCTAGTGAATCAACAAAGTGCAAGCTTTAAGGCTTACTAGGGATGGCAACGGGACGGATTCGGGACGAATTTTTTATTTTCCAAACTCGTCTTTATAGTGATCTATCATTGCCCGAACCCGCCTCGCCCTGTCCCGTGTTATGCGTTACCCGAGCCCGCCCCGTTTAACTTGCCTCGAAACAGAAACAGAAACAAAAACATAGAGTCAGGTAAGGACATTTAAGTAATACCCTGAAACAGAAACAGAAACAGAAACAGAAACATAGAGTCAGGTAAGGGCATTTAAGTAATTTTTTATATATTCGGGACTGGTCCGGGGCGGGGCGGGGTAAATCCGAACCCCCCAAAAACCTGGCGAGTTTTCAAATTTACATCCCAAACCCAACCTATTAGGGCCAGTCTTTTCGAGTTCGGGACGGGTTTTGATTTTTTGCCCTCCTCCCGGAACTTGCTCATTTTCGTTTTTTTCACACGAGGACAAAATAGAAAAAGCATTACTCCCTCCGTCCCGCCTGAAAGGGCATAAATTTTCTTTTTGGACGTCCCATTTAAAAGAGCACAACTCAAAAAAGGAAATTTTTTATTATTTTTATACTCTTCCTACCCCACTCATTTTCTCTCCTACTTTATTTTTACATTCACAACATTCTCTTTCCTAACTATTCCTCCCACTCATTCTCTCTCCTATTTAATTTTTTATATTCACAACATTTAACCTTTTTCTCTTTCTTACGTCATTTTTCTTATTCATTTCTTAATTTTCGTATTAGAAGGCAAAATTGCCCATCGGGGGGACGGAGGGAGTAATTATTTATTCTCTTCTCACATACTCCCTCCGTCCCACCTTAGTGTAGACTTCTTTCCTTTTTCGTCCGTCCCACCTTAGTGTAGACTGCCAAAATTAGAAAGTTTTTTATTTTTTTTTATTTTCCCTACCCCACCCACTCATTCTCTCTCTTCATTTTCCACCATACAATTTATTCAACCAACCTACTATTCACTCCACTCATTCTCTCTCTTCATTTTTTACCACACATTTTCATTATCTTAATAATATTTCTTAGTTATTGTGCCCACCACCTTAGTCTACACTAAGGTGGGACGGAGGGAGTGAATATCTATCTTCCACCGAAACAGTGGTTCCTCTCTCTCTCTCTCTCTCTCTCTCTCCCCTTCTTTCCCTACTCTCTCCGCACGCCGCACATTTGAACGCCGACAGTTCGTTGCGGACTCGCCTGTTCGTCGATCACACTCCGTCTTGGTTTATGAGGTAATCTTTTCATCTCTGATACCCTTCTTGTTTGTTAATTTCAGATCTGTTCTTCTTTAAGTAGATTTATCAGTTTTTTTTTTTTTTTTTTTTTTTTTTTTGGGATATAGCGCTTTTTCTTGTAAAGATTTGATTTGGTGAATACGCATGTGATGGATCTGTAAGAGTTTTGAAATGACCTTGATGAACGGTTAATTAATATCATGTTAGGTCGTTTATTTATTTATTAGTTAGTTATTATTCTTGGTAGAAAATCCGTTTGTTTATGTTATTTTTTGTTTTAATTGATGATTAATCCGTTCATGATTTGGTTTATGCAGCTCGAAGGAGAAGCCCACTCTCGGGTCAGTTCTTGTGTTATTTTTTATTGGTGGAATTTGTATTCATTGTCAAGCTATTATCTGTGTATGGAATTTGTATTCATTGTCAAGCTATTATCTGTGTATGAACTTTTTTTTCCCTTTTCAATTAGCTATTGCGAATAAGTCAAGTTTCTTCTCTTTTTATGTTAATATATATTTTTTTTTTCATTTAAGTTGCTCCTTTGGTGACCATAAGGTCACGGGTTCGAACCTTGGCGAACAGCCTCTTGGCAATTGTCAGGAGAAGGCTCTAGCAAATGGTTTCCTCTCCCAACCCCCGCTTGGCGGGGAGCGCTTGGCGCACCGTGGTTTGCCCTTGCATTCCTTAGTAATTTGTTTTCGTGCAAATTAGTGCACTTGCCTCTGCCTACCTTGTAAATAAAGGAGTCTATTATGATATTCTTTTGCCTGGCCCAATGCCAAAAGGCACATGTAATGCTCTTTTAAAAGAGTCAAAAACCTGGATTCTTTCTGTATGTTTCTGTAGAACTTTTCTAAATTTAATAAAATTCTTGATTTTATAAAAACAAGTTTATGGTGACAGTCTTCTTTTGATAGTAGGGAGAAACTTGGTTATCTAGCTTGATTGGCTTTCATAACGTCAATTGTCGGTGCATATGTAGGGATATTAATCTAGAACTTTGCTAGCTCCAAATTTAGATTGAACACTATTGAGCCCTAAATTGAATATAGCGTGACGATGTCGTTGTGTATGGAATTTGTATTCATTGTCAAGCTATTATCTGTGTATGAACTTTTTTTCCCTTTTCAATTAGCTATTGCGAATAAGTCAAGTTTCTTCTCTTTTTATGTTAATATATATTTTTTTTTCATTTAAGTTGCTCCTTTGGTGACCATAAGGTCACGGGTTCGAACCTTGGCGAACAGCCTCTTGGCAATTGTCAGGAGAAGGCTCTAGCAAATGGTTTCCTCTCCCAACCCCCGCTTGGCGAGCGCTGGCGCACCGTGGTTTGCCCTTGCATTCCTTAGTAATTTGTTTTCGTGCAAATTAGTGCGCACTTGCCTCTACTACCTTGTAAATAAAGGAGTCTATTATGATATTCTTTTGCACGGCCCAATGCCAAAAGGCACATGTAATGCTCTTTTAAAAGAGTCAGAAACCTGGATTCTTTCTGTATGTTTCTGTAGAACTTTTCTAAATTTAATAAAATTCTTGATTTTATAAAAACAAGTTTATGGTGACAGTCTTCTTTTGATAGTAGGGAGAAACTTGGTTATCTAGCTTGATTGGCTTTCATAACATGTAGGGATATTAATCTAGAACTTTGCTAGCTCCAAATTTAGATTGAACACTATTGAGCCCTAAATTGAATATAGCGTGACGATGTCGTTGTGTATGGAATTTGTATTCATTGTCAAGCTATTATCTGTGTATGAACTTTTTTTCCCTTTTCAATTAGCTATTGCGAATAAGTCAAGTTTCTTCTCTTTTTATGTTAATATATTTTTTTTTTCATTTAAGTTGCTCCTTTGGTGACCATAAGGTCACGGGTTCGAACCTTGGCGAACAGCCTCTTGGCAATTGTCAGGAGAAGGCTCTAGCAAATGGTTTCCTCTCCCAACCCCCGCTTGGCGGGGAGCGCTTGGCGCACCGTGGTTTGCCCTTGCATTCCTTAGTAATTTGTTTTCGTGCAAATTAGTGCACTTGCCTCTGCCTACCTTGTAAATAAAGGAGTCTATTATGATATTCTTTTGCCTGGCCCAATGCCAAAAGGCACATGTAATGCTCTTTTAAAAGAGTCCGGCAAACTGGATTCTTTCTGTATGTTTCTGTAGAACTTTTCTAAATTTAATAAAATTCTTGATTTTATAAAAACAAGTTTATGGTGACAGTCTTCTTTTGATAGTAGGGAGAAACTTGGTTATCTAGCTTGATTGGCTTTCATAACGTCAATTGTCGGTGCATATGTAGGGATATTAATCTAGAACTTTGCTAGCTCCAAATTTAGATTGAACACTATTGAGCCCTAAATTGAATATAGCGTGACGATGTCGTTGTGTATGGAATTTGTATTCATTGTCAAGCTATTATCTGTGTATGAACTTTTTTTTCCCTTTTCAATTAGCTATTGCGAATAAGTCAAGTTTCTTCTCTTTTTATGTTAATATATTTTTTTTTTTTCATTTAAGTTGCTCCTTTGGTGACCATAAGGTCACGGGTTCGAACCTTGGCGAACAGCCTCTTGGCAATTGTCAGGAGAAGGCTCTAGCAAATGGTTTCCTCTCCCAACCCCGGCAGCGAGCGCTGGCGCGCGTGGTTTGCCCTTGCATTCCTTAGTAATTTGTTTTCGTGCAAATTAGTGCACTTGCCTCTGCCTACCTTGTAAATAAAGGAGTCTATTATGATATTCTTTTGCCTGGCCCAATGCCAAAAGGCACATGTAATGCTCTTTTAAAAGAGTCCGGCAAACTGGATTCTTTCTGTATGTTTCTGTAGAACTTTTCTAAATTTAATAAAATTCTTGATTTTATAAAAACAAGTTTATGGTGACAGTCTTCTTTTGATAGTAGGGAGAAACTTGGTTATCTAGCTTGATTGGCTTTCATAACGTCAATTGTCGGTGCATATGTAGGGATATTAATATAGAACTTTGCTAGCTCCAAATTTAGATTGAACACTATTGAGCCCTAAATTGAATATAGCGTGACGATGTCGTTGTTTGACAATCTCCACTGAAGGCCACAAATTTTGACATATAGAGGGACATAATCAGATAAGTGGATCACCACATAATCCCTTGTTGGCACCATAATTATGATAAAAGCTTTCCCATCTCTAGAAACTATGCACAATCCCCTATGGAACTAGTTGCGTTGAGTGAGTGATAAGCATCTGTAACTTGCTGCTTGTTACTAAAAGAGTTCCACCACAAATTAGAAGTAAACTCTTCCATTTCCCTTTCATTTGTAACTTGAATGGTAGAAGGTCTGCGGATATTTCCGTTCTTATTAATACCTCCCTTAACGCAAGTTGATGGATAAGAATTCCCTATTGTAATAAAATAACCTAGCAAGGGGTTCTAGTTACCGTTATAATAGTATGCACGAGCAGGGTGTCGAACTACAGAGACTTGGGTGTCAAACAAGTTGATTTAAATAGTACAAAGTAATCAAGGGATTTTGTTTGTTTTTATTATTAAACTACTTATTGCAGAAAATAAAGACTAAATTATCAGAAGCAACTCAAAAGCAAGGGCTTCAATCAGATTATAAGAGATATTCACGGATTGAATTTCGTAACTATCTTTGCTCTATTGCATGCTTTGATAAATGAATCTCGTTCAAAGGTTCGTTCACTGATTTAAGAGTTGCGACGTTTGGTGTGCGAATTGCAATCCTAATGTTTCCTTCTTGTTTATACTTTCCGCTAGGTCAATACAACTGTCAAGAAACTCATTAAGTCCTTATGAACAATTGATCCTAGATTCTTTTGACTTTCACTAGGTTATCAATTAAATCTAATCAACAGAATAGAGGCTCGTGTATAAATTATAGTGTAACGATTTATACTCGCACGATTTAAAGGTCAAGAGTATCTTATCATACAATTATACCTAAAAACGATTGATTAATAGTCTGATTAACATGAACGATGTAGATTGAAAGAATTAAAGTCTACTATCATAGAGATTCAATAGCGTCCAATCCATGAATAAAATGATTTAGCTACTCATATTCATGGTGATGAACGCAAGAAATAAATTGAAAAACAGAAAAACCTGATTAATCCTTGGAATTGATGGACAAAAAATACTTGAATCCTTGCTATAAACTTGTAAACTACCATTAAAACATCCCCCTAAAAACTGATTGAGTTCTCCTATTCATACTAAGCTATTAAGGTCAACAATCATAAGTGTTAAAACATGGTATATGTAGAAGATAAAAAACAAGTAACAATCATACAACACAAGAGTATATGTGGTTTACTAATTTGGTTAAGTCCACGGGCAGAGGGAGAGAATATTATTATCTTCTGAAAATCAATCGATTACAATCTCTAATCTAATGCACGAACTCTTGGCAAAGAATTCACAGGTATGCAAACCCTAGATCTAGAGAAACAGATAAGCAAAAGGAACTACAAACATGGTTGGGGATAGGCTCTATTTATATGCCCTACTCCTAACCCTTCAGGGTTTTCAACCATAAACCAATTTCTGCCGCTGATAGATAGGCCTCTTCCGGACTAAGGGAGCGATCGCCACATGGTGGGCGCGATCGCTCCCTTTTGGCAGAAACTTGGCCCAGTCGCGCGCCCTGATTCGCGCGACCGCTCCCTTTGTCCAGTAACTTGGCGCGGTCGCGCCCTCCTCTTGGTCGTTCCCCCTTGGCTGTGTCAGGAATTTCGAATTTGCTTGTTTAATCCCCTAATTTAGGCGTCTCCAACTTAGATGACACCAAACCCAACAAATCTCCACCTTGACATCTAACCTCCGAATCATAAACAGAACTCCCCCTCTGCCTCAGATGCTATCTAATAGTTGCGAACATTCAACAAGTACAAGCAATGTTGGAACTTGCTAGTCGGAATGGACTTCGTGAACATGTCAACAAGATTGTCCGCATTACCCACTTTCTTCACCTTGATCCGATTCTCACTTCTCAGAAAATGATACCTCACGTCTATGTGCTTGGTCCTCTCGTGATGAACTTGATCCTTGGCCAAACAAATTGCACTCAAACTGTCACAAAATATTGTAGCCTGATCCTGATATAACCCAAGGTCACTAATCAAACCCTTTAACCATATCCCCTCTTTAGCAGCTTCTGTCAATGCCATGTACTCCGCCTCCGTAGTAGACAATGTCATCGTAGATTGTAGAGTAGCCTTCCAGCTGACAACTGACCCACCAAGAGTGAACACATACCCTGTCATAGATCTCCTTGTGTCAACATTCCCAGAGTAGTCCGAATCACAATAACCATTAACTGCACATTCTGTACCACCTCCATAAATGAGCCCAACATCTGATATACCCTTAAGATACCTGAAGATCCTCTTCACTGCTTGCCAATGTTCCTTACCCGGATTCCCCATGAACCTACTAACAACACTAACATCATGAGGCCTAGTGCAAACCATAGCATACATCAAACTACCAACTGCACTAGAATAGGATTCTCGAGCCATGTACTTTTTCTCCTTGTCCGACTTAGGTGTAAAGGTAACCGACAGACGTGCATTATTGATGTAACCTTTATAGGATAAAAACAGTTTTCGTTGGGTTCTATCCCTATAGATTTCCATACCCAGAATTTTCTTTGCCGCACCCAAATCCTTCATCTCGAACTCTGTGGACAGTAGACCCTTCAACTCCTGAATATCTGATTTCTTGACAGCCACTATCAACATATCGTCAACATAAAGAACCAGATAGATGATCGAACCATCCACTAACTTATTGTGATACACACAACAGTCATACGCGCTCCTTGTGTAGCCAATCTCTGTCATATAGCTGTCAAACCGCTTGTACCTAGGCGATTGCTTGAGTCCATACAAGGACTTCTTCAACCTGCACACAGTCTTCTTTTTTCGTATCCTGAAATCATCTGGTTGTGTCATATAAATCTCCTCTTCCAACTCTTCATGTAGAAAGCTGTTTTCATATCTAGCTGCTCGAGCTCCAAATCCTGATGTGCCACCATTGCTAATAGTACTCTGATAGAACTGTGTCTAACCACCGGTGAAAAATTCTCATTGTAGTCAACGTCATCTCGCTGTGTGAAACCCCTTCCATCTACACAAGCTTTATACTTGACCCCTTCTGATTTTGACATACCTTACTTCTTCTTTAAGACTTACTTGCAAGTCACAATCTTTCTGGCCTCTTGGTTAGCTCCCATGTCGAATTCTTGCAAAGTGACTCCATCTCGTCCCCCATAGCTGCATGTCACTTGGCGGACTCTGAACATGCAACTGCTTCTTTGAAAGTAGTTGGCTCCGAAGCATCGGGCTCCATTCCCTCATCAACCTGAAGTGCATAAGACACCATGTTTTCAAAACCATACCTCACTGGAGGCTTTCCGAAATTAGCCCGTCTAGACCTCTCTTGAGCTAACCCATGTTGCTCGAAAACTGGTGATGAACTTTCTGGTGCTTCTGTTTCTAACGGTAGATCCTGATGAAAATCTGACTGTGGACTGCTCAACTCTAAAGTATCTTGTAACTCCACCTGTTTATCAATACTACCTACACCTGATACAACCACATATCTCATAATAGGGTTAAGAACAGAGTTTTTATAAAAAACAATATTCTTGCTTATTATTACCTTACCCTCTGTTGGAGACCAAATCCGGTATCCCTTGACACCATCTAAATAACCCATGAATACTCCTTTTCTAGCCCTCGGCTCCAACTTCGCATCATACACATGATAATAATTGGTACAACCAAAAGCCCTTAAATTAGAGTAATCAACAGGTTTACCTGACCATACCTCATTGGGAACTTTGAGACTGATACCTGTATGTGGTCCGCGATTTGTCAAGTAACATGCTGTATTAACCGCTTTTGCGATGTCTAGAAATCCCACTTGCTTACGGAACTCATCGAACTCAACACTACAGAACTCGAACCCATTATCTGTCCGGAGTCGCTTGATCTGTTTCCCTGTTTGATTTTCCACTAATGTCTTCCACTGTCTGAAATTGTTGAGAGCCTCACTCTTGTGTTTCATAATAATTACCCAAGTCTTCCTCGATTAGTCATCAATCATGGACAAGAAATACCTGTCACCCCTCAATGATTCCTGACGTGAAGGTCCCCAACAATCCGAGTGAATGTAATCTAGATTGCCCTTTGTTCTATGAGTCCCCTTAGGAAACTTGCTTCGTTGCATCTTCCCAAGTACACAATGCTCGCACAACTTAAGGTCCTTGACCTTATGGCCACACAGAAGACAATAATTAGCCAATATCTGCATCCCTCTAATGCTCATGTGCCCAAGCCTAATATGCCACAAATTTGTCATATCCTCATTGACCACTTCAGATGATGCAACCAATACTGACCCAAAAAGCGTCCTTCCTTGTAGGAAATACAAGGAGCCCCATTTAATGCATCTCAGAATTACTTCAGAACCTTTGCAGACATAAACTGCTCCACCTTTACCTTTGAAACTGTACCCTTTGCTGTTGAGCTGACTAAGAGATATCAGTTTCTTCATCATCTGTGGAACATGCCTCACATCGTTCATGCAGAACTTACCGTCATGAGTTCGAAGCTTGATCGAGCCTATACCTACCATCCTGCAAGTAACACTTGTTGGCCATATGAATATTACCACCATCTACCTGCTCATAAGTTGTAAACCACTCTCTCCTTGTACTGATATGATAAGAAGCCCCAGAATTAAGAATCCATGCATCCGAATGTTTTGCAGATCCTTCTATTACTAGAGCATAGTCCCCATCAGAGCTCCTCGTATCAACTGCAGCAACATTAGCTTCATTGCGATTTGGAGGCTCGCTTTGCTTCTTTCTAGGACAATATTTCTTCCAATGTCATCAGGTTTCGGCCCTTATTGCCAGAAGATTTCTTCTTCTTCTGTTTACTGCTAGAATTCCTGCTCCCTTCCGCAACCAATCATGCCGTCTGATTATCTGTACCACTATTACCGCTTGCCTTACGACGTAACTCTCTAGTCTTGAGCGAGGATTTCTCTTCCTATAGAGTCACCGTCTCCTTACCAATGATACTAAAGTCAACGTAGTGCTCTTATGATAAAGACAAAGAAACAAGAAGCATTAATGCAGCATCCCCATCAGCAACCTTAGCATCTATATTACGCAGTTCAATTAACAAAGATGTAATCTATCTAGGTGATCCCTAATGGGCGTACCTTCCTGCATTCGGAGATAATATAGCCTCTGCTTCAGATATAGCTTGTTGGTTAATGATCGTGTCAAATACGTATCTTGCAACGCAAGCCACAAATCACCTCCGGAATCGGTATCTGGAATATCCGCTAGAACATCATTATCTATACACCTAATGATCTTAGAGTGGGCCCTCTCATCTAGCGCGATCAGATCTGCCTCTTACTTCTCTGCTATCTTCCTCGCTTTCTTCGAACCTTCTGATGTTGCAGCCGCGACAGCACCGGTGGGAACGACTTCTGCTTTTTTGCCCTTTGGATCCTGACGATCCCCGATTGCAGCAGCCACTGGAGCCCACAAATTCTAAACAAGCGTTTCATCTTGATTTACCAAAGAGAAAAACTATTCTTACCATTAAAATTGTCGACCGTTGATTCAATTTCCGATCCCATCTTTTTATGCTGCGGAAGAACCCTAGACCTTACTCAACCTGACCGGCTCTGATACCGGTTAGTTAGAACAGAGTCTATGTAGAAGATATAAAACAACCAACAATCACACAACAAAAGAGTATACGTGATTCACCAACTTGGGTACGTTCACGGGCAGAGGGAGAGAACATTAACTGATTACAATCTCTAATATAATGCACAAACTCTTTGCAAAGAATTCACAGCTGTGCAAACCTTAGATTTAGAGAAACAGATTAGCAGAAGGAACTATTATAAACATGGTTGGGGTAGACTCTATTTATAGCCCTACTACTAACCCTGCAGGGTTTTCAACCGTAAGGGGGTTTTTGTTTTTTTAAGTGATAAGTGCTGAAATCTGATTTCAGTTCTGAAAATGGCTGAATGATTAAGAGGCAAAGAATCGAAAATGAATTCGAATTTGATAAGTTGTTTGAATTTCTATCTGAATTCATTATTCAAAAACAGGTTAAAAAAAAAATAAAAAAAAATGTAAATGCAGTATGAAACAGTAAACAGTTTAAAAAAAATTTAACCAAAACCAAATATGAAACAGTGGCTTTCAGAGGCTTTCAGAGGCTTTCAGAGGCAATTCAGCAACTTTTTAACCACTTAAAATTAAGAGGACTTTAAGAGCCTAACAAGCCTTATTTCAAAAGAAAAAAACAAACACACTTATTTCTCTAATCCTCTTAATGAATAAGTGTTAAGAGGCAAACAAGGCTGAAAATAAAAAAACAAACGCCCCCTAAATCAATTTCTGCCGCTGATAGGCCTCTTCCGGACTAGGGGCGCGATCGCCCCATGGTAGGGCGTGATCGCTCCCTTTTTGGCAGAAACTTGGCGTGGTCGCGGGCCCTGATTTGCGCGGTCGCTCCCTTTGTCCGATAACTTGGCGCTAGACATGTCCAAACGGTTCCGGTTCCCGGTTCCCAAATAGCCGAAACCGTATTCGAACCATATAATCCGGTTCCCGGTTCTATCCGCCGGTTCCGGTTCCAACGGTTCCACCGGTTTCATCACCATCTAAATTTTTTTTTTTTTTTAAATCCAAACCTCTTACGACAGTAAAGACGCTAACTAATCTGTTTTTTTTTTTTTTTTTCACTTGGGGAGTGTTTTTGGAAAGAATGAAAAGTGGACAAAATTTGGTTAGTATATTATTAAAGATAGAATAAAAATTCTAACAATATTTTTAGGAAAAAAAAGGGGTGGCACCCTTATAATTTTATTAATATAATTGAAAATATTACAATGAGGGGGACAACCAAGTTTATCCCTTTTATAATTCAAGGGTAGATAAAAGGAGCCTATACCTCTTTAGTCTATATTACAACATTTATCTAAATTCTAGTCTAATTTAAATAAAACAACACTACAAGTACAAATACTAAATAAATGCTAAATATTATATTTAACTTACCTTGATCAATCGCCGGTTCCCGTTTCCCGGTTCCGGTTCCCGGTTTCGGAACCGCCGGTTCCCGGTTCCGCCGGTTCCTCGGTTCCCAATATGGTAGATTCGTATTCGAACCGTTTCAATCCGGTTCCCGGTTTCGGCGGTTTCCGATTCTCGCCGGTTCCCGGTTTCGATTCTACCCGCCGGTTCCGTCGGTTCCCGGTTCTATTTGGACATGTCTACTTGGCGCGGTCGCTCCCCCTTGACTGTGTCAGGAATTTCGAATTTGCTTGTTTAATCTTCTAATTTAGGCGTCCCCAACTTAGATGACACCAATCCCAACAATAAGGAAAAGATCTTCAAAATCCTTGTTGAAAAAGGAACCTTTCACATGCTGGCCGGGCTTGGGAGCGGACGCCCTCAAGGAATGGGTGTGTACGTTCCCCAATTCCAGAGACTTGTGTTGTTTCTGCCAAGTTGGGAGCATACGCCCCCAAGATTGGGTGCGGGCGCTCCCCTTTCTTTTTCCAGGCTGATCTTTCATTTTTCTATAATTCTTCATTGGTCCTTGCCTCTGTTCTGTAGAACAACTCCCCAACCTTCAGTAAATGTCTTAAAGGTCCTTTTACTCTTTTAATCCCATAAATCACCTCATTTTTTTCCCTTTACCTTGCACTCATACAACAACAACAACAACAACAACAACAAAGCCTTAGTCCCAAAATAATTTGGGGTCGGCTAACATAAATCCTCATATGTCATCGTGAAAAAAAAAATAAAATAAAAAAAAATAAATAATAAAAAAAAAAAAAAATCAACCCCCCACATGGATTTTTGCCCTCCACTCCGGCCTCTTCAACACCGTACTTTCATCCACTCCAAGTAAACTCATATCATTTTCAATTACTCTAATCCAAGTTTGTTTGGGTCTTCCCCTACCCCTCGCCATTTTATCATTTCTCCACTGTTCCGGCCTCCTAACCGGTGCATCACTCGGTCTCCTTCTCACATGTCCAAACCACCTTAGACGATTTTTCCTCATTTTCCTTAATGGGCGCAACTCCTACTTTACCTCTGATCACCTCATTCCCCAATCGATCCTTTCTTGTATGACCGCACATCCATCGAAGCATACGCATCTCCGCCACATTCATCTTATGCACGTGACACTGTTTCACGGCCCAACATTCGGTGCCGTAAAGCAATGCCGGCCTAATTGCCGTGCGGTAGAATTTTCCCTTTAATCTATTGGGCATGCCGCGATCACATAGAAACCCTGTAGCACTCTTCCACTTCAACCAACCTGCTTTAATCCTATGAGCCACATCTCCATCTAATTCTCCATCCTTTTGAATAATGGATCCAAGATAGCGAAAAAACTCAGAAGCTTGGATAATATTTCCATCAAATGTGACCGCCCCTGCCTCCCTACTTCCAACTCGCTAAACTTACACTCCAAATATTCAGTCTTGCTTCTGCTTAATCGAAAACCTCGAGATTCCAAAGTGTCTCCACAACTCCAATTTACTTTCAACACCCTCTCTTGTCTCATCAATCAGCACAATATCATCTGCGAACAGCATACACTTTGGTATATCATCTTAGACTGACCTCGTCAATTCGTCCATTATCAAAGCAAAAAGAAAGGGGCTAAGTGCGGAACCTTGATGCACTCCAATCTTTATAGGGAACTCTTCAGTCTTCCCAACACTAGTCTGTACACAAGTACTAACTCCATTATACATGTCCTTGATAATATCAATATATTTCTTTGAAACACCCTTCTTTGCTAATGCCCACCAAAGTACCTCTCTGGGCACTTTATCATACGCCTTCTCCAAATCAATGAAAATCATATGCAAATCTTTCTTTTGATCCCGATATTTCTCCATGGTTTGTCTCATAAGATATACTGCCTCCATAGTCGATCTTCCTGGCATAAACCCAAATTGGTTATCCGAAATATCCACAATTTTTCTCAGCCTTTGTGCAATCACTCTTTCCCAAAGTTTCATAGTATGGCTCATTAGTTTGATCCCCCGATAGTTGGCACAATCTTGGACATCAGAGTACTCTTCCGCCACTCCAATGGCATTGTGTTAACTCTCCATATCTTGTTAAATAGCGTTGTTAACCAATCTACTCCCCTCTCCTCGAAACATCTCCAAACCTCAATTGGTATACCATCCGGTCCAACGGCTTTCTTCAATCTCATCTTTTTCATTGCCATTTCCACTTCACTCTTTCGAATTCTCCGCATAAAATCTCGATTAACCATACTCGAAGAGATATTTAAATCTCCAACATCCTGCTCTTGACCGCCATTGAACAAGTTATCAAAGTACGAACTCCATCTATCTTTTATCTCTTTATCCCCGACTAAAACTCTTCGGTCTACATCCTTCACACATTTAACCGTCCCAATATCTCGTGTCCTCTTATCCCTCATACGAGCGAGTCTGTAGATGTCATTTTCCCCTTCTTTTGTATCCAACTTATCATAAAGTTTCTGATTCACCTTTGCTCTTGCGTCTCTTACTGCTTTCTTAGCATCTTTTCTAGCTTCCTTATACTTCTCATAGTTCTCGTCGCTCCTACATTTCCCCAATAATTTGTAGCATTCTCGCTTGCCCTTTATCGCTTGTTTTACTTCCTCGTTCCACCATGATGTGTCCTTACTTGGTGGCCCATTTCCTCTAGATTCTTCAAGGACTTCTTTCGCCACCTCCTTTATGGTATGTACCATCTTAGTCCAAGTCGAATCTATATCCATATCCTCCATATTATCCGACCAAATACCGGTATCGACCATCTTAGCTACAAATTTCGGTTGATTTTCCCCTTGAAGTCTCCACCACTTGATTCTAGGGTCTACCTGTGATTTTCTCTTCCTCGAAATTCTCTTACTTCGAAAATCAAGTACCACCAGTCTATGTTGAGTTGCTGTGCTCTCACCCGGAACAACCTTGCAATCTGTATAACTCTTTCTACAAGTATTTCTTACTAAGAAGAAGTCAATCTGACTCGCATTACCTCCACTCCTATAGGACACCAAGTGAGATTCTCTCTTCTTGAACCAAGTGTTCATTATACTCAAGTCATATGCCAACGCAAAGTCCAGGATACTATTTCCTGCTTCATTCCTCTCTCCAAAACCAAAACCTCCATGTATGCTCTCAAAGCCATGTCAACTAGACCCCACATGCCCGTTCAGATCACCACCAATCACTAATTTCTCACCACTAGGTACTCGTTGCACTACCTCCTCCAAATCTTTCCAGAACACTTGTTTAATAGATGCATCCAACCCTACTTGTGGTGCATAGGCGGAAATGATAGTTATAATCTCATCACGTATCACCAGTTTAATGCCCATAATTCGATCACTCTTCCTGTACACTTCCACCACATCATTAATATACTCCTTATCAATAATGATACCCACTCCATTTCTACCCTTATCCTTTCCTGAGTACCAAAGCTTAAAACCCCAAGGCGATATTTCTTTTGCTTTCTCTCCAACCCACTTAGTTTCCTGTAGACACATTATGTGAATCTTCCTCCTCCTCATAACTTCCACCACCTCTGCTGATCTCCCTGTCAATGATCCAATGTTCCAAGTTCCAAAGCGCATCCCACTACCCTTACACCTACCATGGACTAGCTTCTTTACCCGCACTCGTCCGCAATGCGGGAACCCTTGCATATTTGACACCACCCCCGTGCGAAGAGATGGCGCGTCGCTTCCGGGCGACGACCTAGCAACCTTTGCATACTTATCACTACACCCAGGTCTTTGAAGTGTAGCGCACCCTTGCATATTTGACACCACCCCCGGGCGAAGAGATGGCGCGTCGCTTCCGGGCGACGACCTAGCAACCTTTGCATACTTATCACTACACCCAGGTCTTTGAAGTGTAGCGCGTCGCTGCTGAGGAAACGCCCCAACGATATTCATATTCCGATTCATGTCATGTTAATGTGACAAAATTTTTACGCTGGCTGTCACATGCCTACCGCAACCCTCGCCCTTTATCCTGACTTGCTCTCATAGATGACTTAAAAACATATTAAAACACTAACAAACCCCAAGGTTGAACATCAAATTAGATTGAAAAGTAAATCATTTGGACGTGTGAAAACACATCCATACAAGTATTCTTGGGATCGTCATTCCTGCTTAGGTGTCACTTGGTTCATATATGTTTTTGTTTAGTTTTTCTATTTGATTCAATCTCCGTCCTCTTTCGTAAGCTAAGGTTTCTTTCAAAGTCATTTTTTTTAACGTTATTGCCATAAGCTGAATCGCTAATGACATCAGACAAGTACGTGGGCCTTACAAGAAGATATCCAGACTGGTGTCTGATGCATAAACATACTTCTGAATCCCATGATAAACATAAACCTGCTCCCTCTCTGAACAGGCCCTCTTGGGATTGTTTATCTTGGGTGACAGGTGAAGATTTGCTTAGCCCTCTATCCATGGATTCTCTTTTCGAAGGCGGAAGAGAGGTTTTGGTGAAGGGCAGGGGTTTTAGTCAGCTTTTTTAGAGAAATATAATTTGTTCAACTGCAGCCTCACTCTATTGTATTACTTGAGTACTCTGGATAACTCCCCCCCTTCCTTTCTGTGTGATATGCACAGGCTTTGTCTGAGCCGTGCAATGGTTGTAGTCATGAACTTAAATCCCACCTCCACCTCCACCTCCACCTCCACCTCCTTCCCCTTTCATCTTTTTCCATAGTCCTCTTAAAGTGTTAACCTCCCTTTTCTTTCATTTTTATGTTATTTATTCTTCTATATTCATTATCTTTTAGGTTTCTGTTCATTTTTTTTACTGTTTCTCCCAACTAACATTTCTCCATCCAAAAAAAACCGTTCATCTGTATTGGAAAGTTGATGTAGGACAATCATCAGATCAGTATTTGTTATACATTTATTTTGTTTTTTGTTATAAAATTTCAATTGATGAAACAATATCAAGAATACTATTAAATATTTACTTGTTGAATTTTCTGAAGATAAGTTTGTTTTGTGATTCTCATTCAAAGTTTAATCAAGTTCAAAATTTGATTTTCTTTGGGGGAAGAAGAAATATATTTTTGTTTTTCCGGTATTTATAACAATTGAAAGAGTTTCAAACAAGTTGAAGAGCTTTTAAATTAGAAAAAAACCCGATGGTACATAGTATAAAAATGTCCGATAGTTGTCTGTTTTATCACTAAAACAATGTACTAACGGTACGTTATGTTCTGTCTAATTCTAATATTCCAACATGAGAGTCACCACACTGTTTTGATTATGACCAAAACATTGAGAAAATTCAAAAGCGTCAGATTTTAGGTTCGGGGGTCAAATTATGATCTAGGAAGATTTTATTAGTTCATCACCCAATTCACCCAATTACTTGGCCCTTCTACATGATTGTGTGTGTGACATGCAAAGTGATTATTATTATTAATAAAGACAATGAACAAATGCATAATGATTTATGACATGCAAACATTAATTATTTAATAATCATATAATGATGAATACGCTAATATGGACTTTTGTAATATTGAAAGACAATAAACAAGAATAAGAGTTAGAAGACTATATCGATGGTGCTTTTGATCAAAGATCGATATAAAGACATTTGGAGAAAGAACACTCTTGATGACCTTGATTCCTAGCTTGAATCAATCATGGATGTCTCCTTTGTGTTGGAGGTTGATTGTTTATACAAAAGCCTTATGCTTGAGTTTATAGTTTCGCTATGTAGAGAAGAGGCACAAATTAGGGTTGCAAGTTTAGGGTTGCAAGAGAAGTGATTGGGAATCCTTAGATAAGAGGTAAAAACTTGTATTTATACCCCCCCCCCCCAATCGGGGTAGGAACGTCTTAGGAAGATGTTGGGTCTGACTTGGGGTCAAAATAGGCCCGAAAGAACGAGTGTTCGCGTCTGGAATGGACCCGCCGTATGGCATGATTTACCCACCGTACGGTGGGTTCGTCACTGCAGCACCAGTCCGCACTAAAATGGTCATAACTTGCTCTACGCATGGCCTATTCGCAAACTGAAAGAAGCGCTGGAAACTAGACTGAAGGGGCTTTCAACCGCATGATTTATAAAGTGAATGGCCTATAGATTTATGGTGAAATTTTGAAGTTCTAGCAAGTATAGAAACATCACGGTTTTATGCCTGTCTGTCCAGTTTTGACCTCGAACCTTCCCTCAATGGCTTGGGCGGACCTCTTAGTGTTTTGAGAGGTATGATGAGTGCTCTCTAGGATACTTGGTGTATACCTAAGTGTGGATTTTAGAATGAGGTAGTACAGTGTTTTTATAAATTGTGTCCCAAACCATTCCTTCAATCTACTGTCTTACAGGCATTTCATGATTTAGCTAGATAGATTGTTTATGAAACCATTGTTATTTGTTTTCCAACCAGATTAAAAGTAGAAATATGTGTATTGGCTTGGGAATGTTTTTATAACAAACGACAAGTGAGATGTATTGTTTCTCCTTGAGTGAATTTTGTGCATCCCTCTATTTCTTTGTTTCATCAGATTATAGGTTCACTAGAAAAGATAGCTGCCTTTCAGCTGTAAGTTAGACATATATCTACTCTTTAACTTATTACAGAAATTGTTTGTTGATAATGAGATACAAATTCCTCTTGCTCTGTATTCTTCCTCTTTATGCAAGTACAAGTTCTGTTTGAAATCAGACATATGGATAGACTTGCACACATTTGTTCTTGTATTAAAATATACTGTTGAGTTGCTCCTCTCTACAGTCGGCTTTTCTTTAATATTGCTAGTTGTTTGACCATAACTTGTATGCCATTACAGTGGTACGCGGATTAAGACCCGCAAACGGAATATTGCAGCGCCTTTGGACCCTGCAGCATTTGCGGATGCAGTGGTCCAGATTTATTTGGATGATGCTGGTGATCTGGTATGATTAATTATTAACTATCAGTTGTTTTTGGAAGTTCTGTATTACTTGTTACAAGTATGTTTTGATGTTTTTTTCTCTTTCTCCTCTCTTTCTCTTGTAGTTAACTGGACAAGGTTCCTAAAACAAATGTTTATTTTGGTCGCAGGAACTTATCGCTAAGTGCATTGAATCTGCAGAGCTGAACTTCTCCAGATACGGTGACACCTTTTTTGAGGCAAGTAGTTTTGGCCCCTCCCCTCCCATTCCGTGGTCTGGTGTTTTTAGATCTTCTAATCAATTATAAAATGTATTATAAGAAAAGTAATTCCTCCAAGATCTTGTATTTGTAGATTGGCTGTTTGATACTTTGGCTTTGATTCTTTGGCCAACTTACCTGATTTGTCTTGTGTTACTGATATGATTTATGTGGGGAAATTGCGTTTAAATTCTTACTGAGATTAGTTTGTCTAGTGTCCAAACCCCTTAGATATGTGGGGCATACATTTGGATGGTTATGCCTCCTTCGTCTTTAGGATATCTACTATTAGAATGAGTGATTGTGTTACGGCTCTAGGCATAATATAGTGCAGAAAAACCAATGAGTTATGCTACACTTAGCCTAATAATAGACAGCTGACAAGGTAGTTGATTTGGCTCACACGGAATCAACCTATTATTGTTTGTGCTGCAGTTTGTGGTGTTATAGCATGATTTTATCTATGGGCTTTTATTGCAGGTTGTCTTCACAGGAGGACGTACACAACCTGG
Organism: Adenophora triphylla var. japonica; assembly: GCA_022495995.1. NCBI lineage: Eukaryota > Viridiplantae > Streptophyta > Magnoliopsida > Asterales > Campanulaceae > Adenophora > Adenophora triphylla. Next base: position 726,380 of record JAFEMH010000297.1, on the reverse strand, counting down.
CACAACTAAACCTGATGAAGGGGAGCGCCACCCTTACTCTATTATAGACTGCGAGCCTAGCCGTGAAGCCATTTTGCCATCTGTAATCTACATACAGAAGATTTTAAGGCGTAGGCCTTTCCTGATTAAAAATCTTGAGAATGTTATGCGAAGATTCCTTCAGTCCCTTGAGCTTTTCGAGGAAAATGAGAGGAAGAAGTTGGCAATATTCACCGCTCTTGCGTTTTCCCAGAAGTTGTCTGGTCTCCCACCAGAGACTGTCTTCCAGCCACTTCTTAAGGATAACCTTGTGGGCAAAGGAATAGTCCTTTCTTTTATAACAGATTTCTTCAAGGAATATTTGATTGATAATAGTCTTGATGATCTGATCTCCATCCTCAAGCGAGGAAAAATGGAGGAAAATCTTCTTGAGTTCTTCCCATCCACAAAGCGGTCTGCTGAGGCCTTTTCCGAGCATTTTACGTAAGTCCTTGCTCAATATTTTTTTTTTTCTGGAAATCTACCTGCTACACTACTGTCAGCAGCACTATATGCTCTTATATTGTTGTAGCACTCGCGTAACATGTTGTGTACTCCAAATGTTCTTTTTAGTTGTTACAAAGTGTATCATTGAGAAGTGCTGTGTTTAGTAATTGTTAGTTGTTGCTCTTTTCCTTCTTCCATGCATATCTCGAGGGCTGTCACTGGCATATATAAAAAGATAACGTGTGACCAAGTATTTTTAGGTTGAGTGCAATGGAATTGAAGTTTTTACTAGCATGTCTGGTCATGCGTTTGGTACAAAAATCCACGGTTTGAACACAGCCTTTTCCTTATTTTTGTAGCAGTACAGCATTTACTTAGGCTGCGTTTTGAAAACCAGTGGTCCGTTTCTGCCGCTACAATTTGTAGCTTTTAAAATACAGCTGAAGTTCAAACGGAGAATTATTTCCCAATTGACCAAAATATTATGTTACCTTTTCTTTAGTATTTTTTTTATTTGATGAGTTGTTTATTCTTATTAGTACTTCTTGTTACTATACTTTAATAGTTTTTTTCAACTATTAATTACTATTATCTTTGTTCCAATATGAATAACCAAAAAGTTTTCAATTTTATTCTTGATCTAAAGTACATTTAAAAAAAAATGGTCTTTCATTTTGGGACGGAGGGCGTAGTATTTTTTAAGAGTACAAGATAGTACTGTCATTTACGCTACTTCAACTATTACTATTACCTTTGTCATTTTGCAGTGATGATACTTGTTGAACATTATTTACTTTTTACTCTAAAAGAAGAATATCACTTAATATCAACAACAAAATATCCAAAGAACATATAACTAGATTTCAAAATGATTATAATATAAAAGAATTCATCATATCTCTAAGAGGGTAAAAATGTCATTATAATAAATATTCAAGTTTTTTTTTTTTTTAATATGATGTACCAAACATATTTACATAAAACAGTGTTTCGTTTTAGAAAGCTAAAATTGCTCTGTTTTTCAAATCTCCGTTTTTAATCCTGTGCACCAGACGAGGCCTTACTAGTAGCATGCTATGCTTGTCAGCTTCTTTTCTTTATAGAATGATAAGGTTAAATTAGCTTCTAGGTTGAACACATCTTAGTATTACAACATCATCTTGAACTTCCCCTTTACTGTAAATGACTCTTTCCTTCTTATCCCTGAGATCCTCTTAAATTTATTTTCTTTTGGGATATCTCAGCAAAGAAGGTATGCTGCCCTTAGTTGAATATCACGACAAGAAGATATTTGAGGTGAAGCTGAAGGAAATGAAATCTGCATTAACAACTCAAATTGCTGAAGAGGCAGATATAGCTGATGTAATAGAAACCGTGAAGCAACATGTTAAAGAAGCTAAATTACCAGATGTTGAAGTTGTGAGGATCCTGTGGGATGTTACGATGGATGCTGTTCAGTGGTCTGGGAAGAACCAACAACAGAATGCTAATCTAGCTCTTCGCCAGGTATTTGTGTTATGAGTTGTGGTATCTTTTTTGCTGTTCGGATATCTCTATGTTATCCTCTTCTTTTATCACTTGGTTTGTAGGTTTTATTTTTCGTTCTATAATTCCAAGGTCATGTAGGTTGCACACTTGCAGTGCTAAGAACAGTGTATGTTTGATTACAGAAGTCGATTTAAGTGATAGTTTGGCACCTATACACTTTAAGGTCTCCAGTTATGCATGTTATCACTCATATCTAGGCTTATTATTTCTTGCTGGGTGACCAAAACAAACTTCTGATTTTTTTCTCGGGATGGTGATCAAGAAAATATAAAACAAGACAAAAGCTAGACAGAGAAAGTAAAGCTGACATACAAATATGTCAGTCAGAGCCTTTACAAATTGTGGGCTTATATGGTGATCAGGGGTTTATAAATGTCCGCATCTAATTTTTATGGCTCCAAAAAAGGCAAATGAATCACTATAGGAAGAGAAAAATTGTCCTTTAGCTGAAAGTTCTCTTATTTTTGGTTTGATCTCGTAACATGATACAGTACCAGGATGAGCAAGTGTTATTTTTTATTTTTTATTTTTGAGGATCTTCAGCTTTTGGGTTATGCAAATAGTGTTGTGTGCATTTGAAGTCATGGTGGTGTTAAAAGATTCATTGTCTACCTATGCTCTATCATTTAATTGACTAGTATTAAAAAATGGAATGGTTGCATTATATACGAGAGATCACATTTCATTTTTTCTTGTTCCCATTCATTTTTTTAGAACTGTTTCAGTTGTTTATTGGTTAGATGTCCTCGTTTTCTCCAGGATTTTCAAACATGTTGGCAGTTTAATCTTTAGTTTTTATTATTGTATCAATGGCATCCATCTAGATAAACAACCCCTCCATGAATTATTGATAGTCATTGATATCACAGATCCAATCCAAAAACAATTACTTACTGGCTTGGAAATTTATTTCCTTAATTTCTTTCTTGTACATTCTGCTCTTCATCCCCTGATTTAGATAAAAGCACTATAATGCCTCTTGAACTTACACATTCTTAGGTATAATACATAAGTTTGAGACATCTAGTTCCAAATCCTTTATCTCAGGTTGATTTGATGTTCTCTAACTTATTCATCCACCCTAGCTTCTGTAGGGCTTCTTTTGTTGCTACATTATTTTCTATTTGTGACTAGTGCAGAAGTGCTGATAAGGATTCCTTTGTATATAGGTGAAAACATGGGCAACGTTATTGAACACCTTCTGTACAAGCGGGAAGCTTGAACTGGAACTCATGTACAAAGTTCAGGTCCAATGTTACGAGGACACTAAGCTGATGAAGTTGTTCCCCGAAATTGTGAGGTCTCTTTACGACCAGGATGTTCTTGCTGAAGATACTATTCTTCACTGGTTCCGTAAAGGAACAAACATGAAAGGAAGGTATGAAAGTTTTAACTCTTTTGAGGTGCTTAATGTCAGATTCCTCATTGTCACTGTTCCCTAATAATTGTCGCATATGAAATTGAAATCTTATTTTAGTAGCAAATATTTTTCTCATAGTAGATATACCTGTTAATGAACAAGATTTTATTTCAGAAAACGTAATAATGATTGATCAAAAAATGATTTTAGTTTTTTTGCATGTTGGCTTTTAAATTTATTTGAATTGCAGTCTTTGCTTGGAACGAGGGTATATCTTTCTGTAATATTCTAGATAAGTATCATATTGTTGAAAAAATAGAAAAATTAAATCATAAAAATGTAGAGATCTGAAGCTGAAATTTAGAAATGTAGCTCTTTAAACCTAAATGCTAAATATGTCTTGTTGTGACAGTTTGGGTATGTGTGTGGCTGGTTGGGGTTTGATCAGTTTATCTGCTTAAATGGAATAAGCCTTTTTATTATGTGCTAAATTATACGCCGCTTGGTTAAAATCTCAAGCGGAAAGTGGAGGGGGGGGGGGGAACATCAGTTATAGTCCAAGTATCGAAATTTGATTGGGTATTGAATACAGAGTTTTTACTATGAATTTAAGTTTATAATTCAATTGTATACTAATGTAAATATTGGAACAGGCAAAGTTTTGTGAAAGCTCTGGAGCCGTTTGTGAAGTGGCTGGAAGAGGCAGAAGAAGAAGAATAAATGTCTTTTTTCATTTTGTATTGAGGTGAGCCTATCCTTTTCTTACCCAGATGATTGTTATGATGATGATGTGTTGAAAATATGGGGGATGATATTCTTACTTAATTTGATATTTGGCTTGTTGCTTTAAGATATTTACCAAATCTCTATGGTTTATTACTTGGTCAATATCTGTTCACTGTCTTGTCCTCCCCTCCCCTCCCCTCCCCTTTCTATTGATTCTCGGCCGGAGTGGTATTCAATGTATTTGTGAGCTTTGGGCTAATGTCGGTGTACTCTTTTCTAGTTATAACTGGAAATAAAATGTGAAAGAAAATCTTTTCTAGTTATAACTGGAAATAGAATATGTGAAAGCCAAACCTCATGAATTCAGGGAGGGTTGCTGAAAACTGTTGCACACACACAGGAGTAACATTTTAATGGTGTGCATTGTTGGAAAAAGTAATGGTAATAATTTATGGGATTTCATTTTGTGTTTTCTTTTAAGAGATTAAAGAAATCAACATTTTTAGTAGCGAATTATATAGGACTACATTTTCTGTCTTCTTTTAAAAGAGATCAAAAAAATTACTCCCACTGTACCTCGTAAATGAATGCTAAATTTCAATTTTTTTTTCTTTCTAAAATGCTTGTCCCTTTTTAAAGAAAAAACACCGTAATTATTAAACGTTGTTTTACCAAATTTTTCTTGCTATTCGTTTTATCATATAAAACTAAATGTCTAGAAAGTAGATAACATTATCAGACTTTTTATTTATTTATTATGGAGTTGTTATTCACACTCGCAATATTACTTGATACCCATGCAATACTAAGTTTGTCAAAAAAAAAAAAAAAAATAAAAATAAAAATTACACTCATCAGGCTATTGTTCTTTGTTTCCTTTTTTTGCATTTTTTGTAAGATGTTCTTCCTAGACATACCACCACTTCATTTTTTACCCCTTTAAACCTCTAAATATAGTAATATACACCCATCTAAATTAATAAAACACAAACTCACCCACCCACTCACCCACCCACACACGCTCATTCACTAGCAAAACGAAAAGTGTCACTTTTTCCTCTCCTTCAAAACCTAACACTAATCATCTTTCCATCCGATCTTCATCTTATTCGGTCAACTCTTCATATTCTACGACCATCCCTTCCTTCATCCTTGGCTGATCTAGAAATCAACTGCCCCAACAAATCACGATCATATTACCTCGTTATATCCTATTTTCTCTTTCCCCCGTTGTAGACACCCCATTTTGAACTAATATTAAATAATTAAACTACTCTGTCTTTCCTTTGTGTTTGGTAAAAAATCGTTAGCTTCATCATGTTTCGTTAGGTTTCTGACTAATTTTGTTATTTTTGGACTTAATCGACTAACAGAACAACTGAAGAGGGTAAAACTGTAAAATGTGCTGCTTGTCTCGCATGAGACTACGTGTCTAGCATGAGACAACCTCTCCAGAACGTGATCAGATTCACTTTCCTTCTCTGTCTTGATCTCTTTCTTGACCTCAACTCTGCTAATTCGAGATTTTTCTTATTTCTTCGCTTTATATAACCTTCCCTTTGATTCCTACCATACTTGTGACTCCTATTCTTAGTGATCAAGTTACTCCTACCTATAAATAAAAGGATTCCTCCTCTTTCTTTAGACCTCCCTACAAACGTTTTGCTGCATTCTCTCCTAAAAGAACTCACAAAACACTCCAAATACTCCTCTAAATTTTGTCCATAATCATCCCCAAAGTCGGATCTCAAGCATTTGTCGAGACTATCCATTAAAATTGCTCAAAATCATGCAAACTCCCTACACTTTTCGTTCTTCTCAACCTCTTTATTGACTCTTAGAGTAGTGTAATCCCATAAAAAAGGTTAGTCTACAGTCTCTCCAATGCATGGAGATGGTCTTGAAGCATATTAATCCGACATCTCAACATAACGAATAAAACTAATCTGATTTTTATAAGTTCTACATGTTTATTTGCTTAAATTTGATTATTTGAAAAATTTGATAAATACCTATAAGCAATACCAACAATAAGATTTGGTAGTATTAGTGCTCCACGACTTTCTAATCCTATAACTTAACCCATGAACCCATTAAAATTTGAATTTGGTCTATATTTCTCGAAATAACATGGTGGTGACTCTTCAAAATTAAAAAGAGAATTAAAGGATAAACTCGAATCGGAAAAGGAGTTTTCTTCTCACATTCTCACAGTGGCGACTCTGTTAGGGGCAATTAATTTAAGTGGGTTAGATTTGCATGCTCTAGGTATTTTCAAATTGTTCAAATTTTCTGCAAATATTCACAAATCAGTCTTGTTGTCTCTTTGCAAGACTACTTGTCTCGTGCAAGACTACTTGTCTCACACAAGACTACTTTTCTCTCACGAGTCAACTCTTCTATAACTGATTTCTGGTTTCACTTGTTCTGAATTTGGAGCCTAAAAACCTAGTTTAGACATGTAAGGGGGATCCCAGAAATCAGTATTTGCAGAGTTTCTTCTTCTTAGGACCTTCCAACGATGAAAAACTCGAGTCCAATCAATATATATCTTTTGCTAACTCTATTTTGCAGGATTATATTCATTGAACATTAATGTTGTATGAATATATATATATGCGTGAGATTGAGTTTTTTTGTTAATTATCGATCATTGGTTGATTCGGGCTTTGTAATAAATAATTTAAATTTAAATTCATTGCCCTCTCTCTCTCTCTCTCTCTCTCTCTCTCTCTCTCTCTCTCTCATATGTAAACTACACTGGCCTGAGTCTCCCTACCAAGGGGGAAACATAGGCAATCACTTGGTCCGGCCATTATTTATTTATTTATTTATTTTTAAAGGACTTTTCTATTGTGTGCCCATGGGCACATGATAAGAATTAAAGATTCTCTTGTAATGTGTGTCAAATTAATACTTGACACAAATTACAAGAGAATCTTTAAAAGATTCTCTTGTAATTTGTGTCAAGTATTAATTTGACACACATTACAAGAGAATCTTTAAAAGATTTATTCAAAGATTCTCTTGTAATTTGTGTCAAGTATTAATTTGACACACATTACAAGAGAATATTTAATCCTTATCATGTGCCCATGGGCACACAATAGAAAAGTCCATTTTTAAATATGATTTTCACCACCTAGTTTTGACTCACACACGTGCACTCATGAGTAACTGTCGCATTGCACTACATAACCCTTATTAACCTGGGAACCCACACCCACACAATGACAGATTTCAGTAATCTTTATCGCTGGTCTCTCCAAAGTTGGTGCACCCCACTCCGCAGTTCGTGTTGGGTTTTGAGGTTACAAACGCAGCAGAAGAATCTTTATAAATCATCAAAACCCTAGCCTTGAATTTGTCTAGTATGAAGAGATAAAATCATATGAAATAGATTTCACATACCTTAGTTGCGATTTTGATGTTTGAAATGAATCTCAACATTCAATCTTTGAATTTATTGCCGAATCTTCAAACTCCTCCTTGATCTTCCTTGTGATGAATTGATCAAAGCTTTAGGTGATAACTGAATCACCCTCTAATGGTAATCCACACGCGAACGAACCAAGAACTATCCTTGTAGGATTGCTAGATGACCCTCTAATGGGTGTATATGGATTGTGGGTATGTGATTTTTATTCAAAGATGCGGAGTCTAGCTCTTATTTGTGAAAATAAGGTGTCTCTCCTTGCAATGCATGCTTTGGTGACTTGTATCTTGATGCTATTTTTGCATGTACATGGCTTTTTGGTTGGAAAATTGCCGTGTAGGAACGGACTTTTTGTGGGGAATTTATGTGAAATGTGCCGTGTTTTTGTGACGGATTTTCGTTGAAAATGTGTCGTGTAGGGACGAATCCCTTGTGTTTTTTGAGAATGTATCGTGCAGGGACGGATCCCTTTTGTTGGAAAAAAGTGTGTAGGGACGGATCTCTTTGTTGAAAAATTGTGTTGTGGGGACGGACCCTTTTTTGTGAAAATGTGTAGTGTTTGGGACGGACCCTTTTGGAAAATGTTTTGTGTGGGGACGGACCCTTGTATCGAAAACTGTGTTGTGTAGGGATGGACCCTTGTGTTTTTTTGAAAATGTGCTGTGTAGGGCGGACCCTTTTTGTGAAAATGTGTAGTGTTTGGGACGGACAATTTTGTTGGAAAAAATGTGTGTGGGGACGGATCCCTTTTGAAAAATATTTTGTGTGGGGACAGACCCTTTTGTTTGGAAAAAATGTGTGGGGACGGACCATTTTGGAAAATGTTTTATGTGGGGACGGACCCTTGTGTCAAAAACTGTGTTGTGTAGGGACGGACCCTTGTTTTTTTTTTTTTTTGAAAATGTGCTGTGTAGGGACGGACCCTTTTACTGAAAAAGTGTGTAGGGACGGACCCCTTTGTGTTTTTTTGAAAATGTGTTGTGTAGGGACGGACCCTTTTGTGAAAAAAGTGTGTAGCGACGGATCCCTTTTATTGAAAAGTGTGTCGTAAGACTTGCCGTGTCGGGACAAACTTTTGTGTTCGTGAGTGTGTAGGGACGGACCCTTGTGTTTGAAAAAAATTGTGTTGTAAGATTTGCCGTGTTGGGACGGACTTTTGTGTTTTGAAATTGCCATTTCGGGACGGACTTTTGTGCTTGTGAATGATATGTGTTATCATTTTTGTTTTTGTGGATATTTGTTAATCATCGTTATTGACGTACCTTTGTTGTGTTTACCTGCAGGATGAGGTGCCTTCGTCTGGGAAGGCGAAAAGGATGAAGTCACGGGGGTCCCTTGAGGCCGTGCTTGAGGTATGGAGGAGCATGCCTGATATCTCCCGGGATGGGAGACCTAGCCCTCGGAGGCTAGTTATTGCTTCTGGGCTGAACGTGTTCGTGGAGAACCTAGCCGGGCTGGCGGAAACTCAGAAGAACAAAGGCATTTTTCTGGCCTTGTCTGAGTATTGGTGGGATACCACGCACACCTTCCACTTTAGCTGGGGGGAGACGACGGTGACTCCCACGGATTTTGCGGCTATCACCAGGCTATCCTTCAAGGGGGAGTCGGTGAGATGGCGGGACCGGATGTCCGATGAGCTCCTGACCAAGCTACTGGGCTTTGCGCCTTGGCCCCGTAAGGGCTTGGGCATGTTGTATCATGAGGTGGAGGCGCGGATCATGACCAACATCGGGGAGTATCGCCGGGATACTGAGGTAGTATCGGCGGAGCAGCTGGCACTCTCGTTTCTGTGGTTTGCCCTTTCCGAGACTTTGTTCTCGAACCATGCTTCCACTGCTCTTTTCCCTCTGCTTGAGAGTCTGGTGGACTTGGAGAGGGTTTGTGATATTGCTTGGGGCGAGGCGGGCTTGGCGGAGCTCTATTTTGCCTTGGACAAATTCAGCCGGGGCGTGGTCAACTCCCTGGGTGCTTTGACTTCGCACTGGAGGTATGAGTTTACATGCTTTTGTAGTTTAGTAATTCATCGTTTCTCCTTTTTTCTTTTTCTTTTTCTTTTTCTGAGCATTATCTGCTTTTTTGTGGCAGGTGTGGTGCTACGAGATCTTCTGGTGCCAGCCGTGGGACTGGCAGGACGAGGCCTTGTTTGGGTACCCCGCCATGTTGTGCTGGGCTAGCTCTTTGCGAAAGAGGAGGACGATCCGGGGGAAGATCACTGTCTCATACATAGATGTGCATCGATTTTTGGAAAGGGATAGCCCGGATGGGTGTCAGCTGTACCCTTGGACTCGGTATGGCGAGGATGGGCTGGAGGGCGCTCCTGGGATGACGCGGCAGAGGAAGCTTTTTCGGGGCCTCACTTGCGACTCCATGTATTTGGGGGAGAGGGTCTTCTGGCAGCATGGCGCTGGTATTCCCCCTATTGCTCAGAGGGATCCGCCCTTCCGCATGATGAGCCCTGCTGAGATTGATTTGCTGGAGTTCGAGGAGTATGCGGCCTTCGTCAGGCGAAAGTTGAGGACTACGCATATATTGGCGAAGGAGAGGCGGACTAGCTCGTCGCGTCCTCCGGATGTCCCGATGCTTGGGCCGGACTTTACATATGTCCGCGGGGATTCGAGGAGGAGGGTGTCGGTGCCCATCCCAGAGCAGGCTCCTGCCGCCTACCGGGTCGACCCAGATGCTGTGGTGAGTTTGTTTACTCTTTTCATTCTTGGCATCTTTTCATGTATTTTTCTCTTTTGTCGAGTCTTTGTTTGTATCTCTTTTGCTGAGCGTTTCCTTTGTTGTTTGCTGTGCATGTCTCAGGGTGGACCGTAGACATGCTCACCTGCCGGTATGTGGGGCTGAGGGCTTTTACGAAGAAGCTTCTGAGGAAGATGTCCTGCGGGTCTTCACGGAGTGCGGCAGCTTTCAAGCCAATGCCTTCGAGGAGGTCTGTGGATACTCCTTCTTCTCGGGCTGAGGTGGACCTACAGTCTGAGGTGCCGGTTCGGGAGCGGCATAGCTTTGACGCGGGGACTTCTTCGGAGGTTTGGAGGCTGCAAACCTTTCACCAGTTCTTCCCTCCGTCGAGTGCGCAGGTGAGGGTTCCTCCTCGCTTCCCTTCTTTGATCCTTTTGCCGGGCTTGACCCTTAGGACTATCTCGAGTACTCGATCGAGGAGGGGGTCGAGGTTTCTGACGATGAGGAGGTGGCCGCCGGGTTTGTCGGGATGCCGGACTTCCCGTCGGGCGAGGGCGATGATGAGGATTCGGAGTAGGACTCCTTTTGTTTTCCTTATTTTTTTTGTATTGTATTCGTAGAGCAGCAGACATTTGTACGTGTAATAAAATACTTGTATTTGACATAGCATTTTATTATTGTATTATTTATTTGTGATTTCGGGGAACTGGCCTAGGAATTGTTTCTAGCTTATTTTATTTTTGTGCATGTCGCATGAGCTGGGAATGCATTTGTGTTTAGTGTATGGGGGCTGGAAGCAGCTTTGGCAAGGTTTCTGAGTAGTTGGGTGTAGGTATGGCAACGGGGCGGGTTCGGGACGGGTTTTTCATTTCCCAAACCCGCCCCTATAGTGATCTGCCCTTACCCGAACCCGCCCCGCCCCGAATTTTTCACTACCCGAACCCGCCCCGGTTATCAGCTCAACAAAAATTTAAGAAACATTCAGCATTCAGCTGCATTTCAAACATTTAGCAAAAAACATTCTGCTGCAAAAAACATTCAAGTGTATTTACAACATTTGCAAGAAAAAGATGGAAGTATTGTAAGAGAGCATAACAGAAAAATATAAAAAAAATCCAGGAAGAAAATAAACCTTGGCAACAAACATGAAGCAACACCCTAAGTTTAAATACGCTACAGCCGACTGCCATCCTGCTCCAATAGGGGTATTTTAGTAAATTCCTAGTTAATCGGGGCGGGTTCGGGGCGGGGCGGGGGTAAACCCGAACCCTATAAAAACCCGGCGGGTTTTCAATTTTGGATCCCAAACCCGGCCTATTAGGGGCGGGTCATTTCGGGTTCGGGGCGGGTTCGGGTTTTTTGCCATCCCTAGTTGGGTGCAAGGTCCTGCTGCGGGCAGCAACTGTTTTGTGGTTGCTGAGAATTTAGCCAGGTTGCAAAGTGGTCCATACGGACACTTCATGCATGCAAAGTGGTCCGTACGGCCACTTCTTGCTTTTGGAGAGGGGATAAGATTTACTGAAAATATGGATTTCCCTTATCTCCCCATTCTCAAATTGCAGCCATTTCGACCCTTCTGCCCCATTTTTTGTCTTCCGTTCCGAGAATCTCCCCGATGCTTTCGAAGGAGAGGGAAGTGCATTTCCTTGAGAGGCTCAAGATGTGGATGAGGCACCACATGAGGCACAATAAGCGGGCTTTTGAGGTGGGATTTCAACTCCGCTCGGTTTGGTCCCTTAAGGAGTTAGTTCCTGATTGGGAGTTGTTGCGGGCGGCCGCAAGGTTCTGGGATGTTAGGAGGCACGTGTATAGCTTCTCCTATAACGAGGTTACGCCCACCTTTGAAGATTTTCGGGCTTTGCTTGGAGGACCGAATGTGGAGGCCATCTCGCTTCCTTTGATCGAGGGTGCGAGTGTGAGCGTGAAGCTCACATACTTTCTTCGGTCTTCGTTGGAGGAAGCGCAAGGTATGACATTTGATTCTGGTCATATTGATATTTCTGCGCTGCCCGAGAGATTTATGGGTGATGACGAGAGTGATGTCTCGTGGAATGCGTTTGCTTTATGCGTGATAGCAAAGCTTTTCATGGTCAGCTCCCTTGGGGTATATGACGGTGCCTTGTTGGATGTGGTAGGGCACTGCCGAGCCGGGGAGGATATTGCTCCTTTGGTTCTGGGGAAACCCTTCACGGCATTGATCGCTTGGCGATGGGGGACAAGTTCATGAGAGGGGGAAGCCCTATTTTGCTCACCTTTCAGTTGCGAGAGAGGCTTCAAGCTATGTCCGTGTCTCTGGCATCTTTCAGTCCGATGATGTTTGCTCAGCGACCTCTTGTCTTGGATATGGATCAATCCGCTTGGGAGAGATGGATGGCTCAGCTTGGCACGTATCAGATCCGTTGGTGGGTTCCCCATTGGGGGATTGAGACTAGGAGAGCCTTTCAGGAAGGTTCTTATGTTTTAAGAGTTCCGGGGTTGTCTTGGTCCTCTTTCTATATCACGTCGCTCGTTGCTCGACAGTTTGGGATGAGGCAGGAGCCTTTGCTGGGTTGGAACGACATTGCCACCATGGAGGTAGCTTCTTTCTCTATGACAGATTCAAATGCCTTTCTGTATTTTCTGAGGGTATGGAAGTATTCCGCCTTCCCTCCTGTGGTATTCCTTAGACGCCGGGAGAATGTTGTCTTGACCATCGAGTACTTGGATTGGTACGAGCAGCATATTGAGCAGACCCAAGTTGTTTCGGGGGGCAGGCGCGAAGCGATTCTGGGCAAGGTTGCCGGCTCAGCTACAGCCTTAGAAGTGCAGAAGCTTGGTCTAATCCTCAGAATGTTACGAGAGACACTTTGTTTGACTACGAGACCAGAGTTGATCAATTGACGGAGATTGGTCCCTTTTTGCAGACTCGCAGGAGAGAGATCTGGGCCGAGGCACGGACGAATGAAGCTCTGTGAGCTACTGAATTGTTTGACTCGATGGGGAGGACCTGATCTCAGAATGAGAGAGACACAGAGCTAGCTCACGTGGAGTGAAGGAAGACTCGCCGGGGACGAGGGAAGAAAGGGAAGAATGGCGAGGGGACAAGCGCGAGTGGCGCGGAATGACCTCCTAAGTATCCACTCATTGCATTGTAGACACATTATTTGTTAAATGTATTAAGTTGTCTTTTAGCATGTTGTGAGCTTGAGAGTAGACCGTGCTTGTACTCATCAAGAAGTGTTTTAATTGTGGTGATTTGTGATTTACTTTTAAAGCTTTGTCGAGACGCAAGATCTCTTGCTTACTTTTTGACTGAGCCTTGGCGGCGTCCAGTTCTTAGGCAGACCCTGGATCCATGGGATGAAAGCAGTGCCGTCCACTTATCATCAATGCGTGAAGATGCCGACACCCTGGGGAGTTGTCAAAGTCTACAGCGATCAGCAGTCAGCTAAAGAATGCTACATGACATCTATAAAGGCGTCGACATCTCCGAAGCAGGCATAGCAATTAAAGAGAAAGGCACATGAGGTCCTGGAAGCAAAAGAGCATGAAGTGAAGGAAGTGTCCTTAGATCCCTCTAATCCATATCTCAAAGTGCTGATCGGTCAAGACGTACCCGCAGAAATCGAAGAAGACCTTGTCAATCTTTTGAAAAGCAGAATTAAAAGCTTTGCATGGAAGCTTGAAGACATGACAGATATCAGTAAAGATGTCATCACCCACAAACTCAACATTGATCCATCTTTCAAGCTAGTTCACCAGAAAAGACGGAAATTCGCACAAGAAAGGAATTTGATCAGTCAGGAAGAAGTAGACAGGTTGCTCAAAGCCAAGATGATCAGGGAAGTTGAATACCCAAGATGGTTGGCAAATGTTATAGTGGTTGAGAAAAAGAACGGAAAATGGAGAGTTTGTGTTGATTTTACGGACCTGAACAAAGCCTGTCCCAAGGATCCTTTCCCTTTGCCACATATCTACACCCTAGTTGATGCCACTTCCGGACATGAAATCTTAACATTCATGGACGCATCTTCAGGATTTCAGCAAATCCAGATGGAGCCATCTGACCAGGAGGACACTGCCTTCATCACCCCTACAGGTATATATTGTTATACTGCAATGCCTTTTGGACTAAGAAATGCAGGTGCCACGTATCAGAGGCTAGTCAACATGATGTTCAAAGAGCAGATTGGGGACACCATGGAGGTATACATTGATGATATGGTGATAAAGTCAAAGAAAGCTGAAGACCATGTACGAGATCTTACTCAGACCTTTGATATCTTGGACGCATTCAACATGAAATTAAATCCAACAAAGTGCAACTTTGGCATGAAATTCGGCAAGTTCTTGGGCTACATGGTGACGCAAAGAGGGATAGAAGAAAGCCCGAAGCAGATAAGAGTCATCATCAACTTGACGTCACCCAAGTCTGTTAAAGATGTTCAAAGATTGACAGGCAAAGTGGCAGCCTTGAACCGGTTCATTTCAAAATCCTCAGACAGATGTAAGCCATTCTACGATATCATGAAGAAGAATTGCAGATTTGAGTGGACAGAACAGCACGAGCAAGCCTTTCAAGATTTGAAACAATACCTGTCAACACCTCCTCTACTCACAAAGCCCCAAGAAGGTGAACCATTATACACTTACCTAGCCATGTCAGAAGCTGCAGTAAGTGCCGTCTTGGTTCGAGAACAAGATGGCATCTAGCAGCCGATTTACTATGTAAGTAAAACACTTCTTGACGCAGAAACCAGGTATTCCCACCTCGAGAAGTTAATTTTAGCTTTAATTACTTCTTCAATTAAGTTAAGACATTACTTTGAAACTTATATTATTTATATCCGTACTAACTATCCGATCAAGAATGTTATGAGAAAGCCAGAAATGTCAGGAAGAATGGCTAAGTGGTCCGTTCAACTTAGCACCTATGACATCAGGTACGAGCCCAGGACAGCAATAAAATCACAAGCACTTGTGGATTTTGTGGCAGACTTCAGTCCATGTATGCAACCAGAAGTAGAACTAGAGGTCCAACAGCTTCAAGATGGGGAGATCCTACACAAGTGGACACTATATACAAATGGTGCATCAAACATGAGGGGCACATGATTAGGCATTGTCCTAAAGTCGCCACAAGGGGACATCATACCCCAGGCCATCAGTTGTGATTTTAAAGCTACCAACAATGAAGCTGAATATGAGGCCTTGATCGTGGGCCTAACCGTGGCTCTAGATCTCAACATCAAAGCGATTCAGGTATATAGTGATTCACTGTTATTAGTTAATCATTTCAATAGTTCCTATGCAGCAAAAAATGCCAAGATGACAGCATACATGGGCATCGTGAAACTTTTGGCAAGCAAATTTCAAATCTTTTCCTTAGAACAAATAACTCGAGAGGAGAACTCTCAAGCAGATGCCTTGGCTAATCTTGGATCAGCTTTCAAGAGCTTATCTCAAACCAACATACCAATCATGCATGTCAACATCCCAACTATGGAAAGATTAGAACTCTTTAGCATAGATGACGACATCCCAGAAAGCCAAACAGAGACATCTTGGACTTCTCCAATAATTAAAAAATATCTTCAAGATGGTATCATTCCCAATGAAGAAAAAAATGCTAAAGCATTCAGGGTAAGAATTTCAAGATATTTGTTAATAGATAATGTGCTGTTTAAGAAGTCTTTTGCAGGACCATATCTAAGATGTTTAGAAGCTGACAAAGCTAAAGAAGTTTTTAAGGAGTTGCATGAAGGATTATGTGGTAATCATTCTGGGGGCAGAAGCTTGTACACCAAAGCTCTGAGAATGGGTTACTACTGGCCAGAAGAGCTTCCATTTGTCCTTTGGGCAGATAGAATGTGAGCGCCTCCAACTCCCGGACCTATAAACTGTGTCCCAGGATAGAGGGTCCCAAAATCTACCATTTTTCAAAAACTTTTCTTTCATTTAAATTGAAAAGTACACCACCTTTTTCAAAACAGTTTCAAAATAACCTCACTACACGGAGTTGATTTAAAACCTGCTTTAAACATATAACCTGTTTAAGTTACAACCACTACAAAAAAAAAAACAGGCTTACACGAGCCAACTGGAAAACAAACCAACTACAACTGATTACAATACAAACTCTACTGAAAATGTTTTATAACAATTTCTCAGCATAAATAACCACAGCTATTCCCAACTCCCACACAAATATATACATACCCTGACAACCCAAAATAGGATCCAAACTCCTTCCCGGCCTCACCGGTATGGTCCACCTGTCTCAGCTGAAACTAAAACAGTAAAGGGAGAAGGGGTGAGAATAAATCTCAATAAGTTGCTATGCATGCAACAATATGTCATATAATATGCAACACAGAAACAGGTTGCAATAAATCACATGGGAAAAATAGTAAACACTTTACGTTACCTTTCCCGCCTGACCTGTAAGTCATACTATCTGCAACACCTACACAGGTTGCTCAATATATTTGCAACACACACAGGATGCTCAACTAATATATGCAACATACACAAGCTGCGCAATCTCAAATATGCAACACCCACAAGTTGCTCCATCAATATACTGGTAAAATGGTAAACACATTCGGTTACCTTCTTTTTACCTTTTCCATCTAAACAATATGTAGTACAACGGTGGGACATAAACTCCACTCCTGTGTGAATTGCTTATTGCCTATTCACAACTTATACGATCCCGATCGGAGACCCATATAAGCAACAGTGGGAGTAGTACTCCTCCCTATTGTGTGGACTGCTGCTTGCCTATCCACTTCTTATAAGACCCATTTTCTAGGGAACCATATAAGACATCAGCAATTCTATGAAATGACTACACAATTCCATAGAAGCTGAACCCCAGCCTGTAACTACAGAAGGGGAACGACCCAAGGTATAAGGCAATCTAACCACCTCATGGAACACATCCACTAGAGATAGTATTCCCTATACCCCGGAATAAACAACTACTATAACCATAATCAAGCACATGATAGATACTTGAATTTAATCCACACCTTGGGATATCAATACATAACATGATACTTTACTCATGCTAAACCAATCACAATAGTGCACATATATATTTTACACTATTGACTAATAACACTCCAATGACATGGTATGCTTACTCATGCTCAAACCAAATGGAACAGTACAACACGCATTTAAACACTATGTGCACAACCAATCATGGATATGAAATCACATATAATAAATTACATATAAGCCCTACATATCCATGCTCCATCTCAAGAAGTAGTGCCACAATTATTTCACGCACTATCCGAACCAATCATCACATATAGGTCATCAAGTACAGGTACAATACAATATAAGTAGCCCTACTCAATCAGACCCTAAGGTTGAACACTTTCTATAAAGGTTCCAACCCAAACAAATAGTGTAATACACAATTTTACACATTACTTGGACCATCCATCATGTAATACAATCAAGTAAGGTCTCAAGGCATACCAAGTAATCCCTACCAATTCATTATACACTATATAATCTAGTGACAGTGTATTAATACACTTGGCCCCAAACCAAATCAATTAGTGCTAACTATTTTTACGCACTATAACCCCATAACCATCTAGGGCCAACCACGTAGAGACACAATGTGCTATACATAGCCCTATGCATTCACAATACCACATCGAACAACTTCTTTTAAGGTTACGCGATCAAATACCAAGTTTTACAACTTTTGGTTTAAGTTCCATAAACTGCCTTCCAAGCATGTTCACGACATTATTTAAAGCACTTCCCATTATCCAATTGGACCATTTCAAACTCCACAATGTAGTACTAAAGTTGTACTAGATTCAGGGTTAGAGAGTGTTCCAATTCATGTTAATTAGACTAGGTTTGTAAAGCCTAGAAAAAGGTTCAAGGCTGCAAATTGAAACAGTTCAAGTCTCAAAACTGCCTTTCAAGCATTTTCACGCCACTATTTAAAGCTCTTGCCAATATCTTTTTGGCCTATTCCAATTTCCACATTGTAGTACTAAACTTGTACTATAAGCATAGTTGAAGAGTGATTAAATTCGTACTCATTTAACTATCCTACAAAGCTTGCAAAGTAGCCACCTTAGCACATTTCTGGGAACGACTCGTGCTGCTGGGAACGAGTCGTTCCCAACACCTGCACGACTGCTCCACAAGACACGACTCGTGACCATTTTGGTCACTTGATGTTGCACGACTGAAATGAGCTTGGTCACGACTCGTGCTCATGGGCACGAGTCGTGCCTCAACACCAGAAGCCACGATTTGAACTGTTTCAACATCAGCAACTGCAACCTTTGTTCTCAGCTTTCCCA
This sequence comes from Adenophora triphylla var. japonica, assembly GCA_022495995.1. Classification (NCBI taxonomy): domain Eukaryota; kingdom Viridiplantae; phylum Streptophyta; class Magnoliopsida; order Asterales; family Campanulaceae; genus Adenophora; species Adenophora triphylla. The sequence continues at coordinate 707,839 of JAFEMH010000297.1, read as the reverse complement.
GGTCATATTACAACAATATTCATACCTGGTTTAGCCCCAAAATACACTCTCTTTATGCCTCATAACATCTAGACAACATCCTTACCATTCAACCAAGCTTTATTGATCAATTAACAACCCATAATTATCCCCTCTCAACCCACTTATACTCAGTTCACTTCAGCTACTGCCAAGACGTTTTATAACTGTCTATACACAGATTTTGGACAATAATATACCCCCTTCAGGTCTTATAACATATATATAACATGTATAAACATCAATTATACCAAATCCATACCAAATACTCAAGCCATGGCATGGAAGTATTCAAGTTCTACCCTAAACCAATTTCCTTTTCAATTTCAACCCTCAGCTGATGTTTAAACCTCTACCAAACTTGTTCATAACATCAATAAGACATCATTAATCATAGTATGAACAGTTAAGGAAGGAAACATAACAACTTACCAAAAGTTATCCAAATAAACGGAAGAGAAAATCGGATATCCTTGATCTACTCAACTCCCTTAGCACAGATTTGAAGTTGGAATCAACAACTGATTGAAGGTTGAATTGCTGGGATTTTTGGACTATAAGCTAGGGTTTTGGAACTTTCTTGGCCTGGGAGAGAAAGGGATAAGACTCAGGAAAAAAAATGCTTCTTGAAGAAGCTTTGTTAAAGGATTTATATAAATTAAATTACAACCAAGCTCCTCCAAGTTAAAAAATCAACACATAACCACCTTATACTTAGTTTTACACATAAGCACCTTAAGGTTTTATATAACACGTTCATTTGACTTTCAAATGTTATCATCTTACTACACAAATTTCTCATTTCTTTTATTTAGACATTATTTTTAAAATCCATATAATAACATCTAACCATGTAATTTAGCAATCTAGCCAAGTAAACACGTAATCACTTCACAATTTCATATAATGCTTAACAAAAGTGCAATAACCCCCACTCCCACGTGCTTAACACGTGGTCAAATTAGTGCCCGGACCTAGGGTCATGACACTCACTCCCCCTTAAAATTCATCCCAAATTTTAAACATAATTACCTGAGTGCTCAATAACCACCCAATTCAACTCATCTGTATCCTTGGTTGAAGCATTCAATATCGGAATAAGATCATCAAGATGCTTCCTCTCATACCAAGTCCCATACAGTGCCAATTCAATACCGAACTGGTAACCGATAATATACGCCAATTCCACTAAGGTTGAATAAACCTCTCAAATGAAGAAAATACATCACATACACATGCAACATATCCTCAAAGCCTGGATAGTTCTCTCTGTCTGCTCATCTATCTGAAAATGAAACGCAGAACTGAACTTTAGCTCGGAGCCCTAAAGCCTCACACTAAGTCTTCACAATTCGCAATAAGAATCTCGGATCCCAATCTGATACAAAATATGGATTGGTACTCTGTGACATCAATCAAATCTTGCGCTCATGCAATTCTGTTAACTTCCCCATTCCATAATTTAGTGATCTAGGTAGAAATGACCCAACTTGATCAATCTATCCACTATTATTCAAACATATTCATCTTTTTCAATTTAGGACCAATTTGTTGAACTTCAATACAATTCTATAAAATGTAAGGATACTCAAACAGTCGCAATTTATATCTTATCTTGCAATTCACAAGGCCACTTCTCTACCTGATATTCAATTCTTTTAAGTAACCAGGTACTGACTCTTCTAGTTGATAAGAATCTCAATACTTGAGAAATTAACAACCCTGCCCCAAGCTTGAAACTATAAGGCCCGACATTAAAATTTCTTCGTAACTCTGAATAATCCAAGATATCCTCTATAAAGATTATCACAAGTTATCAAGATCAAGTTTAAACTCAACTCATTATATTCACAAACACATCCAGTACCCTTCCATAAGGGCTTTTGGATATGGAAATAAACCTGGCATTAATCAGTACCAATTCTACTGCCCTAACTGGCAGCATAAAATACTTTGAGGAAACCACCTCACCAATTTAAATACCACCAATAAATAAGATATTTCAGGTGACTTTTATTCAAGTCTAACACAAAAACCAAATAACATTCACATTCTTTAGACCATATATTTAGGTCTTTAATACATATATGACATAATTATCAAGTAATGACTTATCCGCCTTAATCACAAACAGAGGCAAGTAAAGCATAGAAAAGGAGACTCGCTTTTTGGCGACAGTCTACCCCAAAACACATAATTACTTAACCACTGCAGGCCAAGTATACTAACAATATCCCGGATTGGTAATTCTACCAACTCCACTGGCAATCCATGCCCACAAATACTCATGTCACAACCATGACAATCAAAGAAAACTCGAGGTACTCTCCCATAGGAGTTGAACCTCTAGCACATAAGACAACTCTTAGGCCATTTATGCAAATAAAAGCAAAATGCCATGCCACATAAGAATGGAATAAACTGGGATTCATAAAAATATGACCCCTAATTCCTGAGACAGGTAATATACCTCTAATAACTGCGGAGGAATCTCTCTCTCCATAATCCCAAGCCAAGACTCAGTCTTAGACTTTCTCTTTTGCTTTCCCTTCGGTGTCTCTCTTTGTACCACCACTTTGTTGCCCTCTTTGTTAGCTACTGCCTGAGGTCTGTTCTTGTCGCAATCTAAATCTAGGACAATTCCTTCTGGTATGCCCCATTTCCTTACACTTCATACATTTTCCTTGTTTTTTCCAACACGTGCCTTCTGTATGTCCAATACTCTGACAAAATTTACAAACCCTGCTATGATGTCCAGATACTGGCTGAACTGTAGAAGCTGCAATCGATACTCTTCAAACACTTCCAGAAACTGAAGAACTGGGCTGTCCTTTGATCAGTCTGGAACCTTGTTCCTGACACTTTAACTTGCTTCCATCCCTTTTCAATTACCCTTGGTGCTTCTCAAGGTCATTCTCGATCTGAAATGCCCTATCCCAGGTCGTCTGATAATCGACAAAGGCATAAGTCGATAATTGTTTCTTCAACTCGGGTGTCAAACCTTTTATAAAATGATGAACTCTTCTCCCTTCATGGGTTACCAAGTGAGGACAATCTTGAGCCAATTCTGCAAACCTTGCTGAATACTGAGCTACCGTCATAAATCCCTGTTTTAGACGTAAGAATTCCACCTCCATCTTATCTCGAGTAACCATGGTAACAAAATAATCCTCGAAATTCCGAGTGAAATTATCCCAAATATGGGGCATATGAGCCCGCTCCCAATATTCATGCAAAAGTTGCCACCAATAATTCGCTGGACCTTCTAGCTTGAAAATAGCACACCTAACCTTTTCTTCATCAGGAATGCCTATAGCCTCAAAAATTTTATTCATTGCTTCTAACTACTTTGTTGCCTTTCCCGAATTCGGATTTCCATTAAAACTTGGTGGATTCATTCTTACAAAATCCACTATCCCCGGTTTTGGTCGTACCTCAGGTTGCTGTCGAGCTTGTACCTGAGCTGCCATGTTCTGTAGAAAGACCCTGAACATATCCATCATTTCCATATTCTGGTCTCTTCATGTTCCCATATTATTCCCATTTCCGTGATCCCCTTGTTGGTCATCACCATTTCCTGCCATTGAACAATTTCCTGCAATAACCACTCAGCGTCAGATGTTACACACTCCCCCTTAGGCTAGACATCTACCCTTGACTTCTAACCTGAGCTCTGATACCAAATGTGAGCGCCTCCAACTCCCGAACCTATAAACTGTGTCCCAGGATAGAGGGTCCCAAAATCTACCATTTTTCAAAAACTTTTCTTTCATTTAAATTGAAAAGTACACCACCTTTTTCAAAACAGTTTCAAAATAACCTCACTACACGGAGTTGATTTAAAACCTGCTTTAAACATATAACCTGTTTAAGTTACAACCACTACAAAAAAAAAACAAGCTTACACAAGCCAACTGGAAAACAGACCAACTACAACTGATTACAATACAAACTCTACTGAAAATGTTTTATAACAATTTCTCAGCATAAATAACCACAGCTATTCCCAACTCCCACACAAATATATACATACCTGACAACCCAAAATAGGATCCAAACTCCTTCCCGGCCTCACCGGTATGGTCTACCTGTCTCAGCTGAAACTAAAACAGTAAAGGGAGAAGGGGTGAGAATAAATCTCAATAAGTTGCTATGCATGCAACAATATGTCATATAATATGCAACACAGAAACAGGTTGCAATAAATCACATGGGGAAAATAGTAAACACTTTACGTTACCTTTCCCACCTGGCCTGTAAGTCATACTATCTGCAACACCTATACAGGTTGCTCAATATATATGCAACACACACAGGCTGCGCAATATCAAATATGCAACACCCACAAGATGCGCAATCTCAAATATGCAACACCCACAAGTTGCTCCATCAATATACTGGTAAAATGGTAAACACATTCGGTTACCTTCTCTTTACCTTTTCCATCTGAACAATATGTAGTACAACGGTGGGAGATAAACTCCACTCCTGTGTGAATTGCTTATTGCCTATTCACAACTTATACGATCTCGATTGGAGACCCATATAAGCAACGGTGGGAGTAGTACTCCTCCCTATTGTGTGGACTGCTGCTTGCCTATCCACTCTTATAAGACCCATTTTCTAGGGAACCATATAAGACATCAGCAATTCTATGAAATGACTGCACAATTCCATAGAAGCTGAACCCCAGCCTGTAACTACAGAAGGGGAACGGCCCAAGGTATAAGGCAATCTAACCACCTCATGGAACACATCCACTAGAGATAGTATTCCATATACCCCCGAATAAACAACTACTATAACCATAATCAAACACATGATAGATACTTGAATTTAATCCACACCTTGGGATATCAATACGTAACATGATACTTTACTCATGCTAAACCAATCACAATAGTGCACATATATATTTTACACTATTGACTAACAACACTCCAATGACATGGTATGCTTACTCATGTTCAAACCAAATGGAACAGTGCAACACGCATTTAAACACTATGTGCACAACCAATCATGGATATGAAATCACATATAATAAATTACATATAAGCCCTACATATCCATGCTCCATCTCAAGAAGTAGTGCCACAATTATTTCACGCACTATCCGAACCAATCATCACATATAGGTCATCAAGTACAGGTACAATACAATATAAGTAGCCCTACTCAATCAGACCCTAAGGTTGAACACTTTCTATAAAGGTTCCAACCCAAACAAATAGTGTAATACACAATTTTACACATTACTTGGACCATCCATCATGTAATACAATCAAGTAAGGACTCAAGGCATACCAAGTAATCCCTAACAATTCATTATACACTATATAATCTAGTGAGAGTGTATTAATACACTTGGCCCCAAACCAAATCAATTAGTGCTAACTATTTTTACGCACTATAACCCCATAACCATCTAGGGCCAACCACGTAGAGACACAATGTGCTATACATAGCCCTATGCATTCACAATACCACATTGAACAACTTCTTTTAAGGTTACGCGATCAAATACCAAGTTTTACAACTTTTGGTTTAAGTTCCATAAACTGCCTTCCAAGCATGTTCACGACATTATTTAAAGCACTTCCCATTATCCAATTGGACCATTTCAAACTCCACAATGTAGTACTAAAGTTGTAATAGATTCAGGGTTAGAGAGTGTTCCAGTTCATATTAATTATACTAGGTTTGCAAAGCCTAGAAAAAGGTTCAAGGCTGCAAATTGAAACAGTTCAAGTCTCAAAACTGCCTTTCAAGCATTTTCACGCCACTATTTAAAGCTCTTGCCAATATCTTTTTGGCCTATTCCAATTTCCACATTGTAGTACTAAACTTGTACTATAAGCATAGTTGAAGAGTGATTAAATTCGTACTCATTTAACTATCCTACAAAGCTTGCAAAGTAGCCACCTTAGCACATTTCTGGGAACGACTCGTGCTGCTGGGAACGAGTCGTTCCCAACACCTGCACGACTGCTCCACAAGACACGACTCGTGACCATTTTGGTCACTTGATGTTACACGACTAAAATGAGCTTGGCCACGATTCGTGCTCATGGGCACGAGTCGTGCCTCAACACCAGAAGCCACGGTTTGAACTGGTTCAACATAAGCAACTGCAACCTTTGTTCTCAGCTTTCCCAGGTCATATTACAACAATATTCATACCTGGTTTAGCCCCAAAATACACTATCTAGACAACATCCTTACCATTCAACCAAGCTTTATTGATCAATTAACAACCCATAATTATCCCCTCTCAACCCACTTATACTCAGTTCACTTCAGCTACTGCCAAGACATTTTATAACTGTCTATACACAGATTTTGGACAATAATATACTCCCTTCAAGTCTTATAACATATATATAACATGTATAAACATCAATTATACGAAATCCACACCAAATACTCAAGCCATGGCATGGAAGTATTCAAGTTCTACCCCAAACCAATTTCCTTTTCAATTTCAACCGTCAGCTGATGTTTAAACCTCTACCAAACTTGTTCATAACATCAATAAGACATCATTAATCATAGTATGAATAGTTAAGGAAGGAAACATAACAACTTACCAAAAGTTATCCAAATAAACGGAAGAGAAAATCGAATATCCTTGATCTACTCAACTCCCTTAGCACAGATTTGAAGTTGGAATCAACAACTGATTGAAGGTTGAATTGCTGGGATTTTTGGACTATAAGCTAGGGTTTTGGAACTTTCTTGGCCTGGGAGAGAAAGGGATAAGACTCAGGAAAAAAATGCTTCTTGAAGAAGCTTTGTTAAAGGATTTATATAAACAAAATTACAACCAAGCTCCTCCAAGTTAAAAAATCAACACATAACCACCTTATACTTAGTTTTACACATAAGTGTGATGATGTGTCGCCATTTCGCAGGAAAAAATTCGATTTTTCGCGTTTCTTTGAAAAAAACCAAATAAAACCCGTGAAAAAGAACGGAGTCGCCACGCCATTTTTGTTTTAAGGGCCAAAACTTTGAAAAAAGCCCGAGATCAGAAATTTGGGTTCGGAGGTCATGTTACACGCCGGGAAGGACGTTAGTGTGCACCCGGAATGCCTCGTAAAACGAGTCTTCCAAGCTGAAAATCATTTCTGTGTGTGTGTGTGTGTGTATTTTGGCCAAAATAATTTGAAACTCAGAAAAGTAAAACTTGGGATATCTTTTTAAGACTTTAAAATGATCCCATAATTTTTTGGAAGATTTTTGGATTGAGATTTGGTACTCAAAAGACCTTTTGAAGTTGAGAGCCACTTCTGCCAGAATGAAAAAGGCAGTGGACCTTTGATTTTGAAATGGATTCAAGGGTCTTAAAATTTCATAATCTGGATAAACTCAGAGAATGAAAGTTGTTCCAGACACCTTAAATAAGATTTGTGCGAAGGAATTTTCCATTTTGGAGAAGATTTGAGGGGTCAAAACCTTCTGGAAACCTCAGATATGAGATCTGGATTCCCAGAAGCTGATGAACTAGCCTCTGAAAGAAAATTTGAAAAGAGGAGTTTTACTCACCCAAAAAATAAAGTAAAAATATGTATGGAAATATCTGGATGTTGGCTACAAAAAGTGTTTTGTAGTCAACACCAAATTCCACATTTATCTGTGTCCAAAAAATTAGACCATGGACTGAGGTCTGAGGAAATTGCTACTGGACAGCAACTTCTCAAGAAAGAAAATATGATTTTAAGGGGGGTTTTGCATCCATGCTTGTCTCCATTTCCCTAGGTTTTGGTTAGTGATCACTTGAAATTTTAGTGGTGAATCAACTATACCAAACCATCCTTGGGGTACATTAGGACTAAGCACTTCATTTGCTTGGGAAGGGAAATTTTATCCTTTGAAAATGAGATTTGATGCTTGAAAATGGTTTTTAGGGTTTTGAAAATGCATTTGCAAGAAAACAAGAACACATTAAAGAAAATGTTGATCCTTGTAGAAGATCATCCATGGAGATGGACTTCCATGGTGATCTTCTTGGATCTTTAGACAAGAAGAAGAATGAACTACATTTTGTAGTTTGAAGATGCATGCATGGATGAGAGATTTAGGGTAAGAAGAGGGAGGTTATACCTATCTTCCTTGAGTTTGTGTTTGAATGGGTTCAAGGCTTGAATGTGTTTAGGGTTTGAATTTGAGAGTGAGTGTGAGTTGGGAAAGATTCAAGAGAAAATGGTGACAATTCAAGTGAATTCCCACTGTTTTCTCTCTATATTTCGCCAGAGGTTCAGTGCAAATTGTGTTGTGGCTCCTTATTTTTGTGACTGGAGGGCTCAATTTATAGCCCTCCTGAAATGACAAAGGTATCCGCGCGGACAAGGTTGGTAGCGTGCACTGTTCATTAAATGCGGCTCCAGGCTTTGGACAAGAAGAATAATCTTTTGAAAATTCAAATTAAACGGCCGGTTTATGTTCCGACCACTTCTATTTTTGGTTTTCTTCCTTTGTTTTTGCTTTTTAAGATTCTTTTTGAGGTTTAACCTTAAATAACAATGCCCACTTTGCCCTTGCTTGGTTAGAAAAGTTAGGATTGTTAGGAAATGTTAGGAATGTTAAAACTTTCGTTAATTTTCTAACGAAAATACTAACAAGCTCAAATTGGAGCACTTACGGTAGCCTCGGCGACGGTGCTTTCGAAGGAAGTGGGGTCGTCGATAAGAGTAAGGCTCCATATTTGGCGGGATGATCAGTGATCGGGTGGCTGAACCTATTCAATAGGCTACCTACGTATCCCGAATGGGAATCAAGCCAGTCGTAGTTCGGGTCTTTGACCCTGGAGATGATGGCGTTTTAGGTGCCTCGAACCTGATGAGCGAGTTATGCAATCGGGCTAGCTGGAGAGAAACTTCTGGCGGGGGTAAGAGATGACCATCTTCGGTCTGATGGCTATCCGCTCTGCTGGGGATGGAATGACCATTTTCGGTCTCTGCTGGGGATGATTGCGATTTATCGCTTTCCTAGTGATAGCGTCTTAGGTGCCTCGAACCTTGACGATGGCGTTTTAGGTGCCTCAAACCTTGGAGATGGCGTTTTAGGTGCCTCGAACCTTGATGATGGCGTTTTAGGTGCCTCAAGCACGGATGATGATGGCTTTTTAGGTGCCTCGGACCTTGATGATGGCGTTTTAGGTGCCTCGAACCTTGGAGATGGCGTTTTAGGTGCCTCGAACCTTGATGATGGCGTTTTAGGTGCCTCGGACCTTGATGATGGCGTTTTAGGTGCCTCAAACCTGGATGATGATGGCTTTTTAGGTGCCTCGGACCTTGATGATGGCGTTTTAGGTGCCTCGAACCTTGGAGATGGCGTTTTAGGTGCCTCGAACCTTGATGATGGCGTTTTAGGTGCCTCGGACCTTGATGATGGCGTTTTAGGTGCCTCGGACCTTGATGATGGCGTTTTAGGTGCCTCAAACCTGGATGATGATGGCTTTTTAGGTGCCTTGAACCTTGATGTGAAATGCCCTTTCGGTGGACTTTGTCTGCTGTCGAAGGAGAGGGTGACCGTTTTGGTCGAGGGGCTGGACCTAATGACAGGCTACCTACGTATCCCTAGTGGGAATCAAGCCCTTTCGTAGTTCGAGTTTTTCTCGAAATTTCGTTGGCTTTTGGGATTCCGTTAACTTTGCTGGGGATTTTGTTAGCCTTTCTTTGGGGAAAATCGGACGTATTCGTTTGGGAAATCGGTCTTACGTTTGGCTGGGAAGATTTTGATGAAAGATACGGGATCTCGTTATCTTTCTCAGGGAGGTCGGCCTTACGTTTGACTGCCGGGGGATGATTTTGATGAAAGATACGGGATTTCGTTATCTTTCTCGGGGAAATCGGTCTTACGTTTGACTGCCGGGGGTAATTTTGATGAAAGATACGGGATCTCGTTATCTTTCTCGGGGAAATCGGTCTTACGTTTGACTGCCGTTTGATGATTTTGATGAAAGATACGGGATCTCGTTATCTTTCTCGGGGAGGGAGTCGGCCTTACGTTTATTTGCCGTTTGATGATTTTGATGAAAGATACGGGATCTCGTTATCTTTCTCGGGAAATCGGTCTTACGTTTGGCTAGGGGATGATTTTGATGAAAGATACGGGATCTCGTTATCTTTCTCGGGAAATCGGTCTTACGTTTGGCTGTTTTTGATGATTTTGATGAAAGATACGGGATCTCGTTATCTTTCTCGGGGAGGTCGGCCTTACGTTTGACTGCCGTTGGAAGATTTTGATGAAAGATACGGGATCTCGTTATCTTTCTCGGGGAAATCGGTCTTACGTTTGACTGCCGTTTGATGATTTTGATGAAAGATACGGGATCTCGTTATCTTTCTCGGGGAGGTCGGCCTTACGTTTGACTGCCGGGGGTAATTTTGATGAAAGATACGGGATCTCGTTATCTTTCTCGGGGAAATCGGTCTTACGTTTGACTTCCGTTTGATGATTTTGATGAAAGATACGGGATCTCGTTATCTTTCTCGGGGAGGTCGGCCTTACGTTTGACTGCCGTTTGATGATTTTGATGAAAGATACGGGATCTCGTTATCTTTCTCGGGGAAATCGGTCTTACGTTTGACTGTCGGGGAATGATTTCCTTGAAAGGGGGTTGACTTTGTCAAGTTGGGGACTGAACTGCAGAGTTCCAGATTTTTAAAGGGCAAAAGGGTCATTTTTGACCCTGACAATCCTATCCGCGCGGATAGGAGCGTGTTCCAGAGGGTTTTAATGAGGGGCCGCCCCCTTTCTCCTTCTCCCCTACCACTTTTACAGTTTGTCGAGAGAAAAGAGAGAGAAAGTGAGAAATCCGCCATTTTTGGCCTAAAAAGCTTCGAAATCTTCCGATTTTCTTCGATTTTCGAGCAATGGAACACGGGGAAGGTGCTTTTCAAGGCCAAGGACGTGGCCCGGTGGCGGAGAGACGATTGGAGCTCGTCCGAATGAGGAGGCATTATACTCTTTCGCAATCGATTGCGGAGGAGCCCTACCCCGATGCTTGGCAACATTGGGCTTCTGATCCGAGTCTCCGAACGGTATACTTCGAATCTTTTCATTCCCTTTGTTGATTTTTTGCTTGAGATTTGAATTTTGGGTGATTCGAATGATTGATGTTCTTAGCTTTGAATCTTGATTTTGATGCTTTGCATGTTGCAATGAATTTGTTGGTGTTCCAAAATGTGCATTTTGCTTGAGAAAAGAATTGGCATTTTGCCAACATGAGATGATGATATGAATGTATGATTTTTGATTGATTTTTTTTTTGAAAAGTGGGACGGATTTTTCCTCCCGTTGATTGAATGCATGTTATGTATGCATGTTATTTTATGAAAATGGGACGGAGTTTTTACTTCCGTAAGATGTAGGATTTTTTTTTTTGAGATGATGAATGATATGCGTGCATGCATAGGAACCTTTTTTTTTGAAAATGGGACGGAGTTTTTACTTCCGTAGGAATGCATTTTTTTTTTGATGAATGCATTGGGATTTGCTGAAAACTGTCTTTTTGTGCGAGAAAAATGGGGCTATGCTCATTGTATCTTTGTCATCTTTGTCGAATTTTCTTTGAAATTTCATGATGCATATGTATGCTTTGTTTTTTTACAAATGCAAATGCAAATTTGTTTTTGACATTTTCTCTTTTTTTTTTTATCGCAGGGTGGAAACAACTACGTTACGGAGCAACTGAACAAGATGAAGACTCGAGGATCGGTGGAGTCTGTGGTTGACTTGTGGGACCGGCTTCCGAATGCGGGCCGAGGAGCTTTGCCGAGTCCGAGACAGATTGTTGTTGAGACCGGGCTTTGGGAGTTTGTTGAGTGCTTGAGGGGACTGGTCAAGTTCCCTAAGAGCAAGGGCATGTTCGCTTTAGCGCAGCAGTGGGATGCGACCCACACGTTTCACTTCTTCCGGGGCGAGGCTACGGTTACGCCTTCCGACTATGCTTTGCGATCACGGGTTTGTCCTTCAACGGATGCGGCATTGAGTGGCGGGACGGCTACGGTGATGCGGATCTGCGGGCTCTTCGGGATTTTCCCCTATTCCCAAGAAGGGGATGGGGATGGAGTATGCGGTGGTCTACGGGAAGATTGTGGAGACCATTGTGAGCTATGAGGCTAGGGAGGAGAGGATAGGCGCCGATCAGATTGCCAGGGCCTTCTTGTGGTTTGCTTTTTCGAGCACCCTCTTTGGGCATGCGAGGGACGGCAGTCTTTGCCTTCTTTGAGGTCCTTGGAGGACATGGAGATGGCCGGAGATGTCTCGTGGGGAGAGGCCGGGCCGCGTGAGCTTTACTTTGCTCTCGATAGGTGCAGTAGGAAGAGGCTGTGAGCTCCTTGTCTTGCTTTGAGTTTTCCTGGAGGTATAAGCTCTCTTTTTGCTTTTCCCCCTTTTTTTTAGCACACACTTTTCTTTTGCCTTTGGATTGATTGGATTTTTACCTTTCGCAGGTATGGGCGTTGGAGTTTTTCCACGTCACGATGTGGCGGCGGCGGCGGAGTACGTCGGGCGTATCCGGCCATGCATTCTTGGTCCAAGCATGCCGGGAGAAGATAAGCTCCGGGGCGTACGACTCTCGGGTACGCGGATTGCCTTCCTTTGACGGAGGGTGAGACGGACAAGAGGATGATATTTTATCCTTGGGATCGTTTTGAGGTGGCGCAGTGAAGGGCGGCGAGATTTGGGTGTGCGGCGGAGGATTACGAGAGGTCGACTGCGATGCCTATTATGCGGGAGAGAGGGTGACGCGCCGGCATGGCGTGAATTCGCCTTTGAGGACACCGGTGGAACCTCCCGCCGATATGATGCACCCGAGTGACAGATACTGTGACACTGGGATGATTATAGGGCCGGCCCGGCACTTCTCGGCATTTGTGGCGATTGAGCCGTACCAGTATTTGTTTTGAGGAGGCCGAGGATGCCCCGGGTTTTGGATAGAGAGGGGCTTGGGATCCGCGGTACCCTCGGACGGATTTTTCATATATCCAGGATGGGGTCCGATTGAGGGTGCAGATCCCTCGGCTGAGCGGCTTCCACGAGCTTTCCGGCCTCGTCAGTATGAAGGTATGGCTTCTCTTTCTTTTTTTTTTCTTTCCTGTCATCATTTCTCGCTTCAACTGTTTCTGATGCTTTTGCTTTTGTGCAGTTTTCGGAGGTGGTCGTCGAGAAGCTAACGAAGCAAGTGATCGGAGCTAAGAGATTTATCAGGAGGATGGTCGCTTGCGGGGCTCCTCGAGGCTAGAGCAAGGCGACCACGGCCGGCGCACAGTCGAGACGGGAGGCTTCCCCTATTCGTTCAGAGACTTCTTCAGAGACTCCTCTGTCTCCTCTCATTGATCCCCGCGCGGTGCTGCCTTCGGATCACGTCATTCTCGGGGATCCACATGGGCAGGGACACGTCTGGCAGCATGGTGGGTCGTCTTCGTACGTCCAGGAGTCCGACGCCTTCACCTTCGGATATGATTTTTTCGCAGATCTCGGCTTGCCCTATCAGAGCGTGCCGGTTGGTCCTGATGAGCCTCTTTCTGAAGACGATTTTGAGCCCGAGATTTTCAGGGCTCCTGAGGAGGCGGGCCCGAGTCGCAAGAGGGACCGAGGACAGACGTCGGGCGCTAGGGATTCTGATTGATTACCCCCCCCCTCCTGAAAATTTTTTTTTGACTGATTTTCTGAGATTTTGAGATTTATGACTGGGATTGAGATTTGTACAGCTTATGCACATTTTTTTTTCTTTTTTTTTGATGTAATAATTTAGGATTTTATTTTATGAATGCAATGCGGTATGAATGCAGTGTTGCATGAGCCTTGGTTTTTTTTTTTGGCAAGGGTGTTTGGTATATGGACTGGTTTGGGGAGGTTTTTGCACAGGTTTCGAGCAACCGGGACGGAATATTCCTCTTTTGGTGTAGCAGCTTGGTGTTGCAGATTTTTCGATAAATGACAATCATGTCCTCGCGGAGGAGTCTGCATACGACATTGTCCTTTAATTTTGCTTCAGATCTGGTCTCACTTTATTTCAAATTCAAATATCCTCTTCAACCTCCAGTCCAAACAGCCATTTTCGGGGAGAAAGAGAGAAAAACCATGGAAAACCTTAGAAAAGCTCCATCAAAATTGCCCCAAGAATCCCAAATGTCATTCTTCAACAAGTTCAAGGATTGGTCCCGGGAGATCATGCATGAGAGGAGGTCCTTCTTTGAAGAAAGGTACAAGGTGAAGTGCTTATGGTCTCTCAAGGAATTGATTCCGGATTATGAGCTTTTGAGGGCTTCTTCCTCATTTTGGGACACTAGGAGGCATGTCTTTTGCCTTTCCTTCAACGAGATTGTTCCGACTGTGGAAGAATTTCGGGCCTTGCTTGGAGGTCCGGAGGTGGAAGAGATAGCGGTTCCTTTGCCCGGAGGGGCTTCTTTTGTTGACAGATTGTGCGTCCTCCTTCATCTTTCCCCGGAGGAAGCGCAAGGTATGATCCGTGGTCCCGATCATTTTGATATTTCCGGCCTTCCTGATAGGTTTAGGGGCCTAGGCTTGGTGGATGATGCCTATTGGGATGCCTTTGCACTTTGTATGTTTGGCACCCTGTTCATGGTCTATTCCTTTGGGATTTGCCATCGGTCTTTCTTGGATGTTGTCGTTCGCTGTCGCACAGGCAGAGATGTCGTTCCTTTGATTACGGGGAGACTTTTCATGCTCTTGATAGGCCGCTACCGGAAGACGGTATATGCACGTGGGCGGCCCGTTCCTCTTGACCCTGTGGGCGATGGAGCGTTTGGGGGTTCTTCGGGAATCTCCCGACATGATCGAAGCCTTGGACATTTGCCGGGAGGGGGTTGCTTTGTGGATTTCAATGATCAGGGCTCATGGGAGCGTTGGATGGCTGGTCGCCAGACAGAGGATATCAGATGGTCAGTGCCTTGTTGGCGGGTGGAGGCTCGCAGAGTGCTTCAGGATGGGTCTCATGTGGTCATGCTTCCGGGGCTTTCTCAGTCCAGCTTCTATATTCCGTCTTTGGTTACGAGACAGTTTGGCTTGGAAGCGAGGTTCCTTTGGAGAACTTTGATGATATAGCTACCAGGGTGGTGGCTCCTGTTTCTATGGATGATCCCTCGGTGTTTCCATTTCTTTCCCGAGCATGGAGGTATGACGTCTTTCCTCCTCGGGTTATCCTCGAGCGTCCAAGACCGGTGTTCACGACCACTTGGTACCTGGATTGGTATGAGAGGCATGCAGGAGAGACTCGGGTGGCTATTTTGAGACGGCGTGAGGCCATTGTGGGTGCGGAGGACCTGACTATTTCGGAGAGGAGGAGGGCCGAGGCGAGAGCCAACCCTCATGACGGGAGCGGAGACGGCGTGACCGACTATGAGGCTTACGTCAAGAGACGGGAGAGGAGGGCTCCTATGCTACCGGCTAGGCTACGGGAGATGAGAGATGACGCTAGGGCTACTAAGGCCACGAGAGAGGTTGGTTTGATAGATCCTGTTCCTATACCGAGCTTGGTAGGAGGAATACGACATTTTCTGTTCGAGAAAAAGAAAACTCGAAGGGGGAAGAAGAGGGGAGAGGCCGATGCGAGTGGCTTGGAGTGACTACGAGGTTTCAGTATCCCTTTCTTGTCATGGCAGACATATTAGTTTGATTATGTATCTTAATTTCTTTTAGCAGGTTGCCAGTTGTAGGAATGAATCGGGCTTAGACTCATCAAAAAGTTTTTAACTTGAAATAAATATTTGAATTGCTTCAGAGTTTTTCGAGACGCTTTCATGGTCCGATCAGTTGTATTGATGTCAAAGTATGACTTTTATTTGTGTTTTAGACCGAACCGTTTCCGGCTGCCTACGTTCCCCTCATTTTGAGGAGCTCAGGTCTTCGTAGTTCAACCCGATTTTTTTTGTTGTTTTGTTTTGTTGTTTTGTTTTTTTTTTGCAACCCTGTTTTTTACCTAGACCGCCCTTTTCGGGTTTTCAACCTAGTTGGGTATTACTCTTTTAGCACTCTTTTTTTTTCTCTTTTTTACGCGTAGTATCTGCGCAGCTTGTCACCATTTACTGGGTGTACAAAGGGATTCCCGTCGAGGTCTGCAAGTTGCATGGCTCCTCCGGAGAAGATCTTCTGGATGACATATGACCCGACCCATACAGGCTCCCATTTGCCAAGGGGGTTGATACGGACTGGGGGCTTTTCTTTCAAAACGAGATCACCTTCTCGGATCTCCCGATGCTTTACTTTCTTGTCGAAGGCTCTGGCCATTCTTCCTTGGTAGGCTCGGATGTGTTCCATTGCTTTCAATCGGCGTTCATCTAGCAGGGCCAATTCATCATGGTGACTCTGGAGCCATTCGACCTCGTTGATCTGGCTTTCCAGCAGTATACGGAGCGAGGTATTTCCGGCTCGATTGGAAGTACGACTTCCATTCCGTATGTGAGAGCAAACGGTGTTTCCCCAGTTGCCGTTCGGCTGATGTTCTGTAGCCCGAGTGCCAGGTGTAACTTCTCGGGCCAATCTCTGCCTTGGACAGCCATCTTAGGATGACATTTTCCCGAGTCTTGTTTGCTTTGCTTCGACGGCTCCGTTGGTTTGGGGCCTGTAAGGAGATGACTTGTGACGGGTTATTCGGAATTACGCCGGCGGCTGTCGCATTCCCCTTCGAAGTGGGATCCATTATCGAAATGATTTGGTGGCAACCCGTATCTGCATATGATGTTTTCTTTGATGAAGAGGGCTACTTTCCTTGAGTTGAGGATTTTGTAGGACTTGGCTTCAACCCACTTGGTGAAATAATCCACAGCTACCAGGACGAATTCATGGCCGTTCTTTGCTGATGGTGTGATTTTGCCTATGACATCGATTCCCCAAGTGACGAAAGGCCAAGGGGTTGTCATGCAGTATAACTCATGAGGAGGCAAGTGATTAAGGTTGGAGTATCGGCGGCATTTGTCGCGGCTTTTGACGAACTGGATGCAGTCGGTTTCCATGGAGATCCAAAAGTACCCCATTCTCAGTATGATTTGCATCAGAGCTCGAGCATTCATATGAGGGCCGCAGGTACCACCGTGTATTTCTTTCATGAGTTCGGTAGCCTCTTGTTTGTCGATGCATCGCAGAAGGGGGCCTTGATAACGCTTCTTGTATAGCATATTTCCCAAAAGAACATAATGGGAGGCAAGCCGCTTCGAGTGAGAGACTTTTCGCTTTGATTCCTTCTTTATATTCCCATCTTCATTTTTGAAAGGGGCCTCGCCATCCTTCAGGTGCTTGGTAGATGCGAGTGTACCAGGGATCATTGGCTGGTTCGGCTTCTGCTTCGATTTCAAAGCAATAAGCGGGATTTTCTCTTCTACCGACTACGAATGGTTTGACGGACTTCCCTTCGGGTATTTCAACGAGGAGGCTAGCGTTGCCCGAGCATCTGCAAATGCATTGCGATCCCTGGGCAAGTAATGAAAGCTGATCTCTTTGAATTGAGTTGCTAGCTCTTCCATGTAAGTGTGATATTTCTGCAGACCCGGGTCCACGGTCTTCCATTTGTTAGAGACCTGATTGATGATGAGGGCAGAGTCACCATACACCTCCAATTCCTTGATATTTCTTTCAAGGGTGGCTTCCAACCCGGCTATGCAAGCTTCATATTCAGCAGCGTTGTTGGTGACTTCGAAGTTCAACCTTACTGCTATGGGGGTGTGTTCGTCGGTAGGATCGACCAGAAGCATTCCTATTCCGTTCCCCCTTTTGTTTGACGCCCCGTCGAAGAAGAGTTGCCAGCGATTTTCTCCTTCTAGAGCGAAGATTCCATCATCGGGAAATTGAGGTTCAGGTCCTCGGGACTCATCACTTGGGAAATCGGCCAAATGTTCTGCCATTATGCGTCCTTTTACAGATTTCCTTGAAACATAAGTGATGTCATATTCGGCCAAAAGAACGACCATTTTGCCAACCTCATGGAGATGGAAGACTTGTCGAAACGAGATATTTGATGGGGTCTATCCTTGAGACAAGATGTATTGGGTGAGGCTGCATGTAGTGTTTCAACTTTCCCACTATCCGGACCAAACCTGCGCAAGTCTTCTCGCAAGCGAGTAATTGAGTTCGCTTCCTTGGAGCTTTACGCTTACGAAATAGATGGCGTTTTCGATCTTAGAATCTTTCTTCTCTTGAGCTAGCATAGCCCCAATTCTTTGTATCCGTGACAGGTTAGATATAGCAAGAGTGGCTTTTGCCGATGTGGTGGGCGAGAATCGGGGGATTCACAAGGTATGCCTTGATCTGTTCAAAGGCAAGTGACATTCTGGGGTCCATTACGTGTAGGCATTTTTCTTCATCAACTTGAAGATCGGCTCGCGAGATCGAGGTCAGTGATTTACAAAGCGGCTTATGTATTGCGGTCTTCCCATGAAGGATTTTACTTACGTCGGTGTCAGGGGTGGCTTCATTTCAACTATCGCCTTGATTTTTTTGGGATCTACTTCGATTCCCCTTTCGGTCACCATATATCCTAGCACCTTACCTCGTCTTACACCGAAGGTGCACTTGGCTGGATTCGGTCTCATGCGTGGTCTCGGAGGCGGCGAAGAATTTTCTCGAGATCAACAAAGTGCTGGCCATCGATCCTCTGGAGTGTATTATCATGTCGTCCACATAGACCTCAATTTCTTTGTGGATCATGTCATGGGAACAGAGCTGTAGATGCCCTGGTACGTAGCCCCAGCATTCTTTAGTCCGAACGGCATGACCGTGTAGCAGTAGGTGCCCCAAGGGGTTGTGAAGGCCGTTTTGGCTTGATCCTCTTCTGCCATTTTGATTTGGTTGTAACCGGCAAAACCGTCGACGAAGGATTTAACTTCATGGTTGGCCGTGGAATCTATGTGGAGGGTTGATTTTTTTATTTTTTATTTATTTATTATTATTATTATTTTTTATTTATTATTATTTTTATTTTTATTTTTATTTATTTATTTATTTATTTATTTATTTATTTATTTATTTATTTATTTACTTTTTTTTATTTTTTATTTATTATTTATTTTTTTTACGATAACATATGAGGATTCATGTTAGCCGACCCCAAATTATTTTGGGACTAAGGCTTTGTTGTTGTTGTTGTTGTTGGCCGTGGAATCTACCAAAATGTCGATGTTTGGCAGGGGGAAGTCGTCTTTTGGACTGGCTTTGTTCAAGTCTCTGAAGTCTACGCAGCACCGGATCTTTCCGTTGGCCTTGGTCACCGTTACTATGTTGGAAAGCCATGTAGGGTATTCAATGACCATGATGAACCTGCCACTGAGCATCTTTTCTATCTCTTCTTTCACTTGTAGGGACCATTCGGGCTTAATTCTTCTTAGCTTCTTTGCGGCTTGACTTAAGGTCGAGGTATTCGGTGTTCAACTATGGAAGGATCAAGGCCTGGCATATCTTTATAGGACCATGCGAACACATCCACGAATTCTTTTAGCAGCTCAATTAGGGCGTCCCTTTCAGTCCCTTCGAAGAAACTACCAATCTGCGTCTCTTTAGGCTCTTCCGCAGTTTCAAATTCACACTCGTCAAAATCTCTTCGGCGGCTTGGGCTCGATTTTCCTCTTTCCGGACAACTGCTTAAAGATTTCTTTGATATATTGTTCATTTAATGTGTCTTCTTCTTCATCTAGTGAATCGTTATTAAGCTTGTTTTTAGATTATTAGTTAATTCATCATTAGTTAAAGTGGCAATTAAGGGATACTCGAAAGGTTTGTCATTTCATTGAGAATAAGAGGGAATACGGCATTGGCTACAATTTCGTGGTCTTCGGGCGTGAGGCCATCGGACGATTCGGAAGACTCAAACTCAACAATGAGAGACTCGAGAGGACTTTACAAAGGTTGACACAAACGGACGGGGAACCAATCCAAGTTTGGTGATCATTTCTTCTTTGGTTGCGGACGGGCCTGAGAGAGTTTCCCAATTCTTTAGCGGCATTCTTTGTCGGAGGCCTCATGACTCGGGGGTGTCTCGTTTCTGTCCTCCTTCCTCGATCGTTCTTTGTCATCTCTTTGTGCGAACCAGAATCAATTGTGTTTGGCGTCTGAAAGCTGAGCATGTGGATGTAGGGATCTTCCTTAATGCAGGGATTTCTATCTCGTCACAATCTGACCGCTCAATCCCGGATGTAAGGGCGTATTGCGCCTCGGTGTCTGCTAGAAAAATCTCATATCCCATACTCGAGCGGAAAGGCTTGGCGAGGTAGTTCGGCAAGGAGGACGTCCCACACGACGTTCATAGATTCGAGTTGAGTATGACGATGCTTGTCGATCTTTATCATGAAAATTTCCTGGCTTGGCGGGGGTCGAGAGTGGGTTTGAAGAATGGTGACGAAGCTGTGATTAGGAGCAGGGGTTTGTGTGCTGTATCATGGCGGCGTTCAATGTTTCCTTCCAGTATGCCTCCAAATGTTGGAAATGACAATTGGATTTGATGAATACTGACTTCTTCGGAGTACTGCTCGCTTGAGTGTGTTGACATAGTTGGCATCGCCGGATTCCAAAGGATGGCGAGACTTGCCTCTTGAAGGATGTAGCCCGGTGTTTGGGCGTGGGCATTCTTGGCTATTGTTTACGCTTCGTTCCCTATGAGGAAATTGTCACCCCTTATGACTTCAAGGTCTCCTGCCGGTTGATGAATTTGACGCATTGGTGGAGGGTGGAAGCTATGGCTTTCATGTGATGTAACCAAGGGCGTCCCAATAGAGGCTGTGAATTCGGATGGGACGTCCATTACATGGAATTTCGTTGGCACCATTAGGGTTTCAAACCAGAGTTCGAGTTCTTGTCCCAGAATGGGGCGAGACGAACCGTCGTAGGCCTTGACGGTCCGGGTAGATGGGATCATACGCCTTTCATTTATGCGGAGAGCCCTCATCATGCTTTGAGGGAAGGACGTTTACCGATGATCCATTATCCACTAATACCCCGAGGGAGTGATATGGTGTTGAGCCGAATAGTGATGTACAAAGCTTCATTGTGTTGGGAGACATCTCTTGGCAAATCTTCGTCGCGAAGGTGATCATGCTACCATATAGGCGGGGATCATAGATTTGGTCCTTGTCTCGGGATAGAGAGTCATCAATCCGGTCACTTCGTGCTTTTTCTTGCGAGGTAGAGCCTTTGCCGAAGCCCCTGGGTTATCTTGATGCCTTTTGTGGCGGTTGCCATCTCCGGTCAACATGTTGATTGAGTGGGAGCGCCCAGGCCCAGCGTCGGTTTTTCTTCGTCGGTGTATACTCGGGAGCTGGACAAGGCGAACCTTGGGCGACCAGAGGGGTTGGACTTACGTCTGCAGTACTCTGGTATCCGAAGGTCTCAATTTCGTCGTTGGCAAGGCTTTTACGCTCTTTTACCCCTGTTTGCTTTGGGGAAGGCGGGCGGAGTAGAGTACATAATAATCAAATCCCCGATGGCTCCCGAGTGTTCCCAGCTGTTATCACCGGCCTCGAATCTCTCCTTCAATTTTCTTTGGGAGGAAATTTTCTTTTTCTTAGGAGGACGGTCCTCGTGTATCCGGTCTGATAATTCCTTTCAAGGCAATCGGGATAGTCACAAATATCCCACCAAATGTGTTCTACGGTGGTGGCGGATTTGGGACCTCGGGTTGGCAGTCTTTGGAATGACTTTGGGTGGGCTGGTCAGGGGAATCTGGCTTGGGCTCATGCGGTAGCGAGTGATTGGACTCCGCCGGATAATGAGAGATATTGAGGTCGGGGGAACGGGCATATGTTTGTCCTTCGGGGTAGCCCCGTCGGTTGGGATATTGTTAAGGTCCCGAAGTGGCGTGTGGCCTCTTCAATCCAGGCTTGCTTTGCTGTCTGGCGTTCTTCCGGGGCTTTGATGGCTGACCATATTTCTTCAAGCTGTTCCCTGATTTTCATCACTCGGCTGATACTTGCGGGATCATCACTTAGAGAGGGGACAGCTGACGGTATACCGAACTCTTTCGTCCACGGCTAGCTGTTTGGGGGCCGGTTGCCTGTAAGTCGACGGGCGGGGTCCGGCGGTGGAAACATAGGAATCTTGGGGTAGCATCTCGATGTATCAGGGACGATTAAGAAGAGGAGGAGAACCCTCTTCCTTCATTGCGGTAAAAGTGCCATCGGAATTGGGGCGATAGTCAAACCATGACTTGCGACAACCCCGGAAGGTCGCTAATTTGAGCCTCATGTCGAAGTCTCATCTGTTCTACCAAGCTGGATCCAATGCGGTGCATGTCGAGGGATTTTGGAGGACGGAGTGACGTTATCCCCATCATTACCGGCTGATGCAGACATTCTGAAACCCGGAGTCGGAATAAATGGCGAAGCTGATGACGCGCTTGACTCTTCCCAACTAATCAAACGATGACCCGGTGCCCGAAACCAAGCTTTGTGCGGAGCTGCGGGGGAAAGGACACGAAGGTTCAGATGTCTGGGAATGGAAGGAGGGTAGGTGTTTGGGCTTTAGGCTCATGCAACATGCAGTTATTTGTTCACGTTTACTTAAAACATGCTTTATTAACCTAATCGGTTGGAAAAGATTGCTCTTCTTTTTCGCAAACTACTCTGGATCCTGGATCAGTGGGCCCCGTCACTACGTCTATAAGCCCCTCGTATTCCACCTGTATTTCGACCTCCCAGGGTGGACAGCCCCGGGCGAGGGTCCTATAGGGCAAGCGGGTCCCACCGACCGAAAGAAAAACGATCCTAAAAGTCTGGCGGGTAATCGAGTCTTAACGAGCATTCGATGTAAATTACGGACAAGGCGACGTCAAAAGTCAAGATCGTGTCAGGGGCTCGACGAAAAGTCGGCATGATTTGGAGCGATAAGCGTCCACAATTGATCTTGACTTGTCGTCGGTTAAGCCGTAATTAGGCATGGAATAATCATTAATCCTTGATGACTCGGTGTCAATCCGGGAGTCGAGTGTATAATTTGTGCCGATCGAGCCGAAGTCAAGGCGCCGGTCAATATCTTGGTCAAAGTCTGCGGCGAGAAAACCGGCGAGAACTTCGGCGATTAGGGTCCCGAAAGATATTGAGTCGGTATGCCGACAAAGGCTTGAAAGGAAAGGTCTATACACGGAAAGGGCATGACACAGACCAGACTAAAAACCAGCCGGGTCTCGGACAAAGTGTGTCACGGACAAGTGCATGGTCGACACGAGGCTCCATGGGATGTTTGGGTAGTCCTGTGCTCATCCGAGAGGCGTAATAAGACCAAACGGACCGCGACAAGGATTTCCCGGGTTAGGGACGTAGTGTGCGATGTACGGTCACGTGCGCGTAGTGTGCAAGCGATCTATATTCTTTTACGAGTAAAATAGGAAATTTTTTTTTATGTGTCTTAAAAATATGATGCATGATTTTTTTTTTTGAAAATTTTCTTTTTTTTTTGAAAACCCCTTTTTTTTTGAATTTTTTTTTTTTGAAATTTAATGAACACATAAGCACGTAAGCACGAAAATTCCGACAGTTAGGGACATTATTCCGACAGTCAAGATTTTGACTTTCTCCGAGGCGGCCAAAACAACACGAAAACTGTGCAAAAATCAACACACACACAAAAATGATTTTCAAAGCCGGGACGGAAGCTTGACCCTCAAAAGCTTTTTTTTTTTGAAAACGGTGATACCGGTACGTGGGATTGTTAGACCACAATTTATCCCCGACTCGTGTTAGGAGGCGGTAACGGGAAGTTTAATGGTTTCCACCAATATACCAAATATCATTTTTTTTTTTAAAAAAAACTTAATCCCCAGCGGAGTCGCCACTGTGATGATGTGTCGCCATTTCGCGGGAAAAAATTCGATTTTTCACGTTTCTTTGAAAAAAACCAAATAAAACCCGTGAAAAAGAACGGAATCGCCACGCCATTTTTGTTTTAAGGGCCAAAACTTTGAAAAAAGCCCGAGATCAGAAATTTGGGTTCGGAGGTCATGTTACACGCCGGGAAGGACGTTAGTGTGCACCCGGAATGCCTCGTAAAACGAGTCTTCCAAGCTGAAAATCATTTGTGTGTTTGTGTGTGTGTGTATTTTGGCCAAAATAATTTGAAACTCAGAAAAGTAAAAATTGGGATATCTTTTTAAGACTTTAAACTGATCCCATGATTTTTTGGAAGATTTTTGGATTGAGATTTGGTACTCAAAAGACCTTTTGAAGTTGAGAGCCACTTCTGCCAGAATGAAAAAGGCAGTGGACCTTTGATTTTGAAATGGATTCAAGGGTCTTAAAACTTCATAATCTGGATAAACTCAGAGAATGAAAGTTGTTCCAGACACCTTAAATAAGATTTGTGCAAAGAAATTTTCCATTTTGGAGAAGATTTGAGGGGTCAAAACCTTCTGGAAACCTCAGATATGAGATCTGGATTCCCAGAAGCTGATGAACTAGCCTCTGAAAGAAAATTTGAAAAGAGGAGTTTTACTCACCCAAAAAATAAAGTAAAAATATGTATGGAAATATCTGGATGTTTTCTACAAAAAGTGTTTTGTAGTCAACACCAAATTCCACATTTATCTGTGTCCAAAAAATTAGACCATGGACTGAGGTCTGAGGAAATTGCTACTGGACAGCAACTTCTCAAGAAAGAAAATATGATTTTAAGGGGGGTTTTGCATCCATGCTTGTCCCCATTTCCCTAGGTTTTGGTTAGTGATCACTTGACATTTTAGTGGTGAATCAACTATACCAAACCATATTTGGGGTACATTAGGACTAAGCACTTCATTTGCTTGGAAAGGGGAATTTTATCCTTTGAAAATGAGATTTGATGCTTGAAAATGGTTTTTAGGGTTTTGAAAATGCATTTGCAAGAAAACAAGAACACATTAAAGAAAATGTTGATCCTTGTAGAAGATCATCCATGGAGATGGACTTCCATGGTGATCTTCTTGGATCTTAAGACAAGAAGAAGAATGAACTACATTTTGTAGTTTGAAGATGCATGCATGGATGAGAGATTTAGGGTAAGAAGAGGGAGGTTATACCTATCTTCCTTGAGTTTGTGTTTGAATGGGTTCAAGGCTTGAATGTGTTTAGGGTTTGAATTTGAGAGTGAGTGTGAGTTGGGAAAGATTCAAGAGAAAATGGTGACAATTCAAGTGAATTCTCACTGTTTTCTCTCTATATTTCGCCAGAGGTTCAGTGCAAATTGTGTTGTGGCTCCTTATTTTTGTGACTGGAGGGCTCAATTTATAGCCCTCCTGAAATGACAAAGGTATCCGCGCGGACAAGGTTGGTAGCGTGCACTGTTCATTAAATGCAGCTCCAGGCTTTGGACAGGAAGAATAATCTTTTGAAAATTCAAATTAAACAGCCAGTTTATGTTCCAGCCACTTCTATTTTTGGTTTTCTTCCTTTGTTTTTGCTTTTTAAGATTCTTTTTGAGGTTTAACCTTAAATAACAATGCCCACTTTGCCCTTGCTTGGTTAGAAAAGTTAGGATTGTTAGGAAATGTTAGGAATGTTAAAACTTTCGTTAATTTTCTAACGAAAATACTAACAAGCTCAAATTGGAGCACTTACAATAAGAACCTTAAGGTTTTATATAACACGTTCATTTGACTTTCAAATGTTATCATCTTACTACACAAATTTCTCATTTCTTTTATTTAGACATTATTTTTAAAATCCATATAATAACATCTAACCATGTAATTTAGCAATCTAGCCAAGTAAACACGTAATCACTTCACAATTTCATATAATGCTTAACATAAGTTCAATAACCCCCACTCCAATGTGCTTAACACGTGGTCAAATTAGTGCCCGGACCTAGGGTCGTGACAATTACTCCCCCTTAAATAAAATTCGTCCCGAATTTTAAACATACTTACCTGAGTGCTCAATAACCACCCAATTCAACTCATCTGTATCCTTGGTTGAAGCATTCAATATCGGAATAAGATCATCAAGATACTTCCTCTCAACCAAGTCCCATACAGTGCCAATTCAATACTGAACTGATAACCGATAATATACGCCAATTCCACTAAGGTTGAATAAACCTCTCAAATAAAGAAAATCCATCACATACACATGCAACATATCCTCAAAGTCTGGATAGTTCTCTCTGTCTGCTCATCTATCTGAAAATGAAACAAAGAACTGAACTTTAGCTCGGAGCCCCAAAGCCTCATACTAAGTCTTCACAATTCGCAATAAGAATCTCGGATCCCAATCTGATACAAAATATGGATTGGTACTCCGTGACATCAATCAAATCTTGCGCTCATGCAATTCTGTTAACTTCCCCATTCCATAATTTAGTAATCTAGGTAGAAATGACCCAACTTGATCAATCTATCCACTATTATTCAAACATATTCATCTTTTTCAATTCAAGACCAATTTGTTGAACTTCAATACAATTCTATAAAATGTAAGGATACTCAAACAGTCGCAATTTATATCTTATCTTGCAATTCACAAGGCCACTTCTCTACCTGATATTCAATTCTTTTAAGTAACCAGGTACTGACTCTTCTAGTTGATAAGAATCTCAATACTTGAGAAATTAGCAACCCTGCCCCAAGCTTGAAACTATAAGGCCCGACATTAAAATTTCTTCGTAACTCTGAATAATCCAAGATATCCTCTATAAAGATTATCACAAGTTATCAAGATCAAGTTTAAACTCAACTCATTATATTCACAAACACATCCAGTACCCTTCCATAAGGGCTTTTGGATATGGAAATAAACCTGGCATTAATCAGTACCAATTCTACTGCCCTAACTGGCAGCATAAAATACTTTGAGGAAACCACCTCACCAATTTAAATACCACCAATAAATAAGATATTTCAGGTGACTTTTATTCAAGTCTAACACAGAAACCAAGCAACATTCACATTTTTTAGACCATATATTTAGGTCTTTAATACATATATGACATAACTATCAAGTAATGACTTATCCGCCTCAATCACAAACAGAGGCAAGTAAACCATAGAAAAGGAGACTCACTTTTTGGCGACAGTCTACCCCAAAACACACAATTACTTAACCACTGCAGGCCAAGTATATTAACAATATCCCGGATTGGTAATTCTACCAACTCCACTGGCAATCCATGCCCACAAATACTCATGTCACAACCATGACAATCAAAGAAAACTCGAGGTACTCTCCCATAGGAGTTGAAACTCTAGCACATAAGACAACTCTTAGGCCATTTATGCAAATAAAAGCAAAATGCCATGCCACATAAGAATGGAATAAACTGGGATCCATAAAAATATGACCCCTAATTCCTGAGACAGGTAATATACCTCTAATAACTGCGGAGGAATCTCTCTCTCCATAATCCCAAGCCAAAACTCAGTCTTAGACTTTCTCTTTTGCTTTCCCTTCGGTGTCTCTCTTTGTACCACCACTTTGTTGCCCTCTTTGTTGGCTACTGCCTGAGGTCTGTTCTTGTCGCAATCTAAATCTAGGACAATTCCTTCTAGTATGCCCCATTTCCCCACATTTCATACATTTTCCTTGTTTTTTCCAACACGTGCCTTCTGTATGTCCAATCCTCTGACAAAATTTACAAACCCTGCTATGCTGTCCAGATAATGGCTGAACTGTAGAAGCTGCAATCGATACTCTTCGAACACTTCCAGAAACTGAAGAATTGGGATGTCCTTTGATCAGTCTGGAACCTTGTTCCAGACACTTTAACTTGATTCCATCCCTTTTCAATTCCCCTTGGTGCTTCTCAAGGTCATTCTCAATCTGAAACGCCCTATCCCAGGTCGTCTGATAATCGGCAAAGGCATAAGTCGATAATTGTTTCCTCAACTCGGGTCTCAAACCTTTTATAAAATGATGAACTCTTCTCCCTTCATGGGTTACCAAGTGAGGACAATCTTGAGCCAATTCTGCAAACCTTGCTGAATACTGAGCTACCGTCATAAATCCCTGTTTTAGACGTAAGAATTCCACCTCCATCTTATCTCGAGTAACCATGGTAACAAAATAATCCTCGAAATTCCGAGTGAAATTATCCCAAATTTGGGGCGTATGAGCCCGCTCCCAATATTCATGCAAAAGTTGCCACCAATAATTCGCTGGACCTTCCAGCTTGAAAATAGCACACCTAATCTTTTCTTCATCAGGAATGCCTATAGCCTCAAAAATTTTATTCATTGCTTCTAACCACTTTGCTGCCTTTCCCGGATTCGGATTTCCATTAAAACTTGGTGGATTCATTCTTACAAAATCCTCTATCCCCAGTTTTGGTCGTACCTCAGGTTGCTGTCGAGCTTGTACCTAAGCTGCCATGTTATGTAGAAAGACCCTGAACATATCCATCATTTCCATATTCTGGTCTCTTCCTGTTCCCATATTATTCCCATTTCCGTGATCCCCTTGTTGGTCATCACCATTTCCTGCCATTGAACAATTTCCTGCAATAACCACTCGGCGTCAGATGTTACACACTCCCCCTTAGGCTAGACATCTACCCTTGACTTCTAACCTGAGCTCTGATACCAACTGTGAGCGCCTCCAACTCTCGGACCTATAAACTGTGTCCCAGGATAGAGGGTCCCAAAATCTACCATTTTTCAAAAACTTTTCTTTCATTTAAATTGAAAAGTACACCACCTTTTTCAAAACAGTTTCAAAATAACCTCACTACACGGAGTTGATTTAAAACCTGCTTTAAACATATAACCTGTTTAAGTTACAACCATTTATGTTAGTGTTATGCCCTAGGCCTATGATTGATAGACTTATGTGTTGACATTATTTATTATTATATGAGATGTTTATCATTTGATTATTATATGTTTTGTATATTTGTTTATAATAATCTCCGTCCCTAATTATTAAGAGAATAATTAGTATAATTGTCAATGGATAATCATAGGATGATTATATGCATAGAGATGCACATTGAAATTATGGGTACTTGTGAGAGAACAAGTGACTGGACATGACCCTCATGAGATTTATGTCATGGTCAAATGTCATAATTAAATCTCATACGGTTACTTCATTTAGTCCCTAGACCTGAGATTATCATGACCTTACATATGATGAAATTCATGTTTGATTTTAGTCAAACGGTATCTTAACACGATATCATAAAGGCTATCTTTGGCATGATCGGATTCATGATGGGAAGGATGATAAGTCAAGATGGAATTTGTACCTCGGAAGAGAGATGTTTTGCTTGGGCCCCTCGATGAGTGATAATGATGAAAGTGTATGGCTGTACTCCAATATGATTGGAATTATCATTATACTCAAGAATCGAGAAAGCATTGAACAAAGATAAGTTGACAAGGACCATGACTTGTGTTCAATATAACATCGTGAGACAAAGGGAGAAATGGAAGTATACCATTGGAAACGTGAACTCTTACGTTATATTATTTGGGTAGACATAATGGCTTGCTAGAGTCCGCTTATGTCTTATGAGATTTGATATGATCGAACTCATTGCCAACATAATATAATCCTATTGGGTCACACACAACTAGAATGAATTGGTTAAACCAAAGGAAGAATGATTGAGAGTTTCTGTAATTGGCAACCTTTGTCACGCGACATACTTAGCCATGTGGCTGAATATACCGCGCGACATAACTAGCCACCAGACGCGGTTGACAGCCTGGTCTCCTAATTCGATTAGGAAACATATTCATACTAAAGTAGTATAAATATGAGAGGTCTGTCAACCCTAATAGTCTAGCCGAAATTTTCAAGCAAAATTCATAACAAAATACTCTCAATATTCTTCAAGGTTTTGATCTAGCAATAATCAAGAAATCGTTCTTGAATTCATTCAAAGGTGTGGATACCGAAAGAGGGTCTTCGCTCGTTCATCGATCAAGGCCTAGAGTTCAAGCAAGTTGAAGAACGAAGTTTGTGATTCGATATCACATAATCAAATCGTTCGATAGCTCAAGAACGGAAAGTGTTCAAAGTTGGTAAAATTCTATCTCATAGGATTTAAATTAATTGTATAGAACGGATCCTAGGGCTTCTTGGGTTTTATGTTTTTAATGCTTAATTCCGCTGCGCATGGACCCGTAAAACCCAACAGTGGTATCAGAGCCCCGTTCGTATGGTTAAGTTTGAATTAACATGCTAGATTTAAGATATAAATTGTTTATATGCTTATTGCATGTTTTTGTATGCGATAGAATTTTGATTGTTTATGTGAAACAATATGAAAATCGTTTTCGAATTATGATGAATTAAATCTGTAAAAGGGCTGTTTTATATGATTTAATTGCCATGTGATCTGAATTGATTGAATCTGGAAATCCTGCGAACTGGCTACCTATGTCGTGCGACATAGTAAGCCACATGTGGAAATCTGGTAATCTGGCTAGTTATGTCACGCGACAAATCTAGCCATATGGCTGATGTTGTCACGCGACATAATATGCCTAATCTGGGCAGAATCAGTATGTTTAATCTTTCTGCTAATTTGTAAATTGTGTTTACAATCTGATATGTTTATGTGTTAATCTGGATGCTATAAAGTTAAGTTTATAGGGCTATGCTAGATTGATTCATTTTTTATGCATGCTTAGTTGATTAAAATGTGATTTTAATAATTATTGCGATGCATGTTTTACTTGTTCTTACGTGCTAAGAATTTTTTATGTTTAGTTGAAACATTGCATTATAGTTTCCTAATATGTTTATATTTAGACATTAAAATTTTGGATTTTATGATTGTTTATGGAAACAAGTCATAATTACGCGAAATTTAAAAGGAAACTGATTGTTTATAAAAGGTAGTGATTATGTTGCCAAAATCAGAGTTGATTTCTGATTGTACATGTCTAGGAGAGTTCTGTCTAAGGAAGAGTTGGTACTTAAGTAGTCCTTGTGGCTCACCTATCTTCCTGGGAACTTACCTGGTGCACGATTATGACTATCTTTCTGATATGCTTATAATCTACCTTTAAAGAACCTTCATTTAACTTTTAAGTTCTTTATGCCAATTCATGATTAAAACACTTGAGACCATTCGAATAGTTTTGGGTGGGCTTGCCATATCAAGGTGCTTTGATTCTATTCGAATGCGAGCAAGATGAGGAAATGGTGGTTCCTATACGTTTAAAGTGAATGAACTTAATTGGGTTATCAAAATGGTTTTGGACCCAACGCATAAGATGAGATTAAAATATGCCTAGACATATGATATCTTGTATGAATCTCATAAAAGATCTAAGAGTCATATATGTGATATGATTGATGTTTTCTACCTAATTAATTTAATTTTGAGCAGTTTTGTGATGATGTGCATATCCGAAAATTTTCCCATTTTTGTTTGAAAGAAAATCAACGAAAACGGAGTCGCCACGCCATTTTAATTTTGAGGGCCAAAACTTTGAAAAAAGCCCGAGATCAGAGATTTAGGTTCGGAGGTCATGTTACGCGTCGGGAAGGACGTTAGTGTGCACCCGACGCGCCTCGTAAAACGAGTCTTCCAAGCTGAAAATCCTTTGTATGTGTGTGTGTGTGTGTGTGTTTTGGCCAAAATACTTTGAAACTCAGAAAAGTAAAAATTGGGATATCTTTTTAAGACTTTAAACTGATCCCATGATTTTTTGGAAGATTTTTGGATTGAGATTTGGTACTCAAAAGACCTTTTGAAGTTGAGAGCCATTTCTGCCAGAATGAAAAAGGCAGTGGACCTTTGATTTTGAAATGGATTCAAGGGTCTTAAAACTTCATAATATGGATAAACTCAGAGAATGAAAGTTGTTCTAGACACCTTAAATAAGGTTTGTGCGAAGGAATTTTCCATTTTGGGGAAGATTTGAGGGGTCAAAACCTTCTGGAAACCTCAGATATGAGATCTGGATTCCCAGAAGCTGATGAACTAGCCTCTGAAAGAAAATTTGAAAAGAGGAGTTTTACTCACCCAAAAAATAAAGTAAAAATATGTCTGGAAAGCTCTGGATGTTGGCTACAAAAAGTGTTTTGTAGTCAACACCAAATTCCAAGTTCATCTGTGTCCAAAAATTAAGACCATGGACTGAGGTCTGAGAAAATTGCTACTGGACAGCAACTTCTCAAGAAAGAAAATATGATTTTAAGGGGGGTTTTGCATCCATGCTTGTCCCCATTTCCCTAGGTTTTGGTTAGTGATCACTAGACATTTTAGTGGTGAATCAACTATACCAAACCATCCTTGGGGTACATTAGGACTAAGCACTTCATTTGCTTGGGAAGGGGAATTTTATCCTTTGAAATCAAGATTTTATGCTTGAAAATGGTTTTTAAGGTTTTGAAAATGAGTTTTCTTTGCAAGAAAGTAAGAAAGCTTAAAAATAATTTTGATCTTTGTAGAAGATCATCCATGGAGATGGTCTTCCATGGTGATCTTCTTAGATCTAGAGCAAGAAGATGAAAGAACTACATTTTGTAGTTTGAAGATGCATGCATGGTTGAGATTTAGGGTTAGGAGGAGGAGGGTTTACCAATCTTCCTTGTGTTCTTGAGTGTTTGGCTTGAGTGTATGAGTGTTTAGGGCTTTAATATGAGAGTGAGTGGATGAGTATGAGTTGGGAAAGATTGGAGAGAAAAAGGTGACAATTCTTGAAGAATTCTCACTGTTTTCTCTCTATATTTCGCCAGAGGTTCGGTGCAAAATGTGTTTTTTTTTTTTATTTTTGTGACTGGAGGGCTCAATTTATAGCCCTCCTGAAGATGCAAAGATGTCCGCGCGGATGGATCCGGTCCGGCGTGCCTTTGTTCATTAAATGCGGCTCCACTTTGGACAAGAAGAATATTTCTTTTTAAAATTCAAATTAACAGCCAGTTTTTTGTTTCCAGCCATTGCTATATTTGGTTTTCTTCTTTTGTTTTGCTTTTTAAGATTCTTTTTAAGGTTTAACCTTAAATAACAATGCCCATTTTATCCTCACTTTGTTAGAAATGTTAGGATAGTTAGGAATTGTTAGAAATGTTATAACTTTCGTTAATTTTCTAACGAAAATTCTAACAAGCTCAAATTGGAGCACTTACAGTAGCCCCTCGGCGACGGCGCTTTCGAAGGAAGCGGGGTCGTCGATAAGAGTAAGGCTCCATATTTGGCGAGATGATCGAGTGATCGGGTGGCTGAACCTAGCGATAGGCTACCTACGTATCTCGGGTGGGAATCAAGCCAGTCGTAGTTCGGGTCTTTGACCCTGGAGATGATGGCATTTTAGGTGCCTCGAACCTGATGAGCGAGTTCTACAGTCGTTTGCTGGAAAGAAACTCTGCTGGGGATAAGAGATGACCATTTTCGGTCTGATGGGTATCCGCTCTGCTGGGGATAGGGATGACCATTTTCGGTCTCTGCTGGGGATGATTGCGATTTATCGCTTTCCTAGTGATAGCGTCTTAGGTGCCTCAAACCTTGAAGATGGCGTTTTAGGTGCCTCGAACCTTGGAGATGGCTTTTAGGTGCCTCGGATCTTGATGATGGCGTTTTAGGTGCCTCGAACCTTGATGATGATGGCTTTTTAGGCGCCTCGGACCTTAATTTGAAATGGCCTTTCGGTGGACTTTGTCTGCTGCCGAAGGATAGGGTGACCGTTCTGGTCGAGGGCCGGACCTAATGATAGGCTACCTACGTATCCCTAGTGGGAATCAAGCCCTTTCGTAGTTCGAGATCTACTCGAGATTCCGTTGGCTTTTGGGATTTCGTTAACTTTGCTGGGGATTTCGTTAGCCTTTGTTGGGGAAAATCAGACGTATTCGTCTGGGGAATTGGTCTTACGTTTGACTGCCGTCGGATGATTCTGATGAAAGATACGGGATCTCGTTATCTTTCTCGGGGCACTCGGTCTTACGTTTGACTGCCGGGGGTAATATTGATGAAAGATACGGGATCTCGTTATCTTTCTCAGGGAGATCGGACTTACGTTTGACTGTCGGGGAAGATTTTGATGAAAGATACGGGATCTCGTTATCTTTCTCGGGGCACTCGGTCTTACGTTTGACTGCCGGGGAAGATTTTGATGAAAGATACGGGATCTCGTTATCTTTCGCGGGGCACTCGGTCTTACGTTTGACTGCCGGGGAATATTTTGATGAAAGATACGGGATCTCGTTATCTTTCTCGGAGAGATCGGACTTACGTTTTACTGCCGGGGAAGATTTTGATGAAAGATACGGGATCTCGTTATCTTTCTCGGGGCACTCGGTCTTACGTTTTACTGCAGGGGGAGATTTTGATGAAAGATACGGGATCTCGTTATCTTTCTCGGGGAGATCGGTCTTACGTTTGACTGCCGGGAAAGATTTTGATGAAAGATACGAGATCTCGTTATCTTTCGCGGGGCACTCGGTCTTACGTTTGACTGCCGGGGAATATTTTGATGAAAGATACGGGATCTCGTTATCTTTCGCGGGGCACTCGGTCTTACGTTTGACTGCCGGGGAATATTTTGATGAAAGATACGGGATCTCGTTATCTTTCTCAGGGAGACCGGACTTACGTTTGACTGCCGGGGAAGATTTTGATGAAAGATACGGGATCCGTTATCTTTCTCGGGGCACTCGGTCTTACGTTTTACTGCCGGGGAATGATTTTGATGAAAGATACGGGATCTCGTTATCTTTCTCGAGGAAATCGGTCTTACGTTTGACTGCCGGAGGATTTTGATGAAAGATACGGGATCCGTTATCTTTCTCGGGGCACTCGGTCTTACATTTTACTGCCGGGGAGGATTTTGATGAAAGATACGGGATCCGTTATCTTTCTCGGGGCACTCGGTCTTACGTTTGACTGCCGGGGAGGAGAGGATAGGCGCCGATCAGATTGCCAGGGCCTTCTTGTGGTTT
The DNA here is from genome assembly GCA_022495995.1 of Adenophora triphylla var. japonica. Classification (NCBI taxonomy): domain Eukaryota; kingdom Viridiplantae; phylum Streptophyta; class Magnoliopsida; order Asterales; family Campanulaceae; genus Adenophora; species Adenophora triphylla. The sequence goes on along the minus strand of JAFEMH010000297.1, from coordinate 673,013 downwards.
GCCTTTTCGAGCACCCTCTTTGGGCATGCTGAGGGGACGGCAGTCTTTGCCTTGCTGAGGTCCTTGGAGGACATGGAGACGGCCGGAGATGTCTCGTGGGGAGAGGCCGGGCTGGCAGAGCTTTATTTTGCTCTTGATAGGTACAGCGGAAGGGCTGTGAGCTCTTTGCATGCGCTTTGAGTTTGCCCTGGAGGTATAAGCTCTCTTTTTGCTTTCCCCCTCTCTTTTTTTTTAGCACACACTTTTCTTTCGCACTGGATTGATGTGATTTTTACCTTTCGCAGGTATGGGCGTTGGAGTTTTTCCATGTCACGGTGTGGCGGCAGCCGGCGGAGTACGTCGGGGCGTATCCGGCCATGCAGTCTTGGTCCAAGCATGCCCGGGAGAAGATAAGCTCCAGGGGGCGTACGACCCTCAGGTACGCGGATTGCCTTCCTTTGACGGAGGCCGAGACAGATGAGGGGATGATATTCTTCCCCTGGGATCGCTTTGAGGTGGCGCAGCTGAAGGGCGCTGAGATCTGGACTGTGCAGCGGAGGATTTTGAGAGGTCTGACCTGCGATGCATATTATCTGGGAGAGAGGGTGACGCGCCAGCATGGCGTGAATTCGCCTTTGAGGACACCAGTGGAGCCTCCTGCCGATATGATGCACCCGAGCGATCGGTCCGTGACCTGGGATGATTACCGAGCCGGCCAGCACTTCTCGGATTTCATGGCGATTGAGCCATATGCGACATTCGTCTTGAGGAGGCTGAGGATGCCTCAGGTCCTGGATAGGGAGGGGCTTGGGATCCCGCGGTACCCTCGGACGGATTTTTCCTATAACCAGGATGGGGTCCGATTGAGGGTGCAGATCCCTCAGCCCGAGCGACTTCCACGAGCTTTCCGGCCTCGTCCGGGTATGAAGGTATAGCTTCACCTTTTCCCCTTCTTTTCTTTCCTTTGTTTCATCATCACTTTCTTTTTGACGCTTTTGCTTTTGTGCAGTTTTCGGAGGTGGTCGTCGAGAAGCTGACGAAGCAAGTGATCGGGGCCAAGAGATTCATCAGGAGGATGGTCGCTTGCGGGGCTCCTCAGGCTAGAGCGAGGCGACCACGGCCGGCGCCTGTCAGACGAGAGGCTTCCCCTATTCGCTCAGAGACTTCTTCAGAGACTCCTCTGTCTCCTCTCCTTGATCCCCGCGCAGTGCTGCCTTCGGATCACGTCATTCTCGGGGATCCACACGGGCAGGGACACGTATGGCAGCATGGCGGGTCGTCTTCGTACGTGCAGGAGTCCGACGCCTTCACCTTCGGATACGACTTTTTCGCAGATCTCGGCTTGCCCTATCAGAGCGTGCCGGTTGGTCCTGATGAGCCTCTTTCTGGAGACGAGGACGATTCTGAGCCCGAGATTTTCAGGGCTCCTGAGGAGGCGGGCCCGAGTCGCAAGAGGGGCCGGGGGGAGACATCGGGCGCTGGAGACTCCGATTGATTTTTTTTTTTGAGATTTAGATTTGTACAGATTATGCACATTTTTTTTTTTTTGATGTAATAATTTAGGATTTTATTTTATGAATGCTTGTTTTTTTTTTATGCACACTCTTTTTTTTTGGAATGTAATAGTTTAGGATTTTATTTTATGAATGCAATGCAGTATGAATGCAGTGTTGCATGAGCCTTGGTTTTTTTTTGCAAGGGTGTTTGGTATATGAACTGGTTTGGGGAGTTTTTTTTTTTTGCACAGGTTTCGAGCAACCGGGACGGAATATTCCTCTTTTGGTGTAGCAGCTTGGACTGTTGCAGATTTTTTTTTGGGAAAGCAATCCCATCCGCGCGGATGGGGACTGCATCTGACATTGTCCTTTAATTTTGGTTCAGCACTGGTCTTGCTTTATTTCAAATTCAAATATCCTCTTCAACCTCCAAATTCAAACAGCCATTTTCGGGGAGAAAGAGAGAAAAACCATGGAAAACTTTAGAAAAGCTCCATCAAAATTGTCCCAAGAATCCCAAATGTCATTCTTCAACAAGTTCAAGGATTGGTCCCGGGAGATTATGCATGAGAGGAGGTCCTTCTTTGAAGAAAGGTACAAGGTGAAGTGCTTATGGTCTCTCAAGGAATTGATTCCAGATTATGAGCTTTTGAGGGCTTCTTCCTCATTTTGGGACACTAGAAGGCATGTCTTTTGCCTTTCCTTCAACGAGATTGTTTCGACTGTCGAAGAATTTCGGGCCTTGCTTGGTGGTCCGGAGGTGGAAGAGATAGCGGTTCCTTTGCCCGGAGGGGCTTCTTTCGTTGACAGATTGTGCAACCTCCTTCATCTTTCCCTGGAGGAAGTGCAAGGTATGATCCGTGGTCCCGATCATTTTGATATTTCCAGTCTCCCTGATAGATTTAGGGGCTTAGGCTTGCTCGACGATGCCTATTGGGATGCCTTTGCACTTTGTATGTTTGGCACCCTGTTCATGGTCTATTCCTTTGGGATTTGCCATCGGTCTTTGCTGGATGTTGTCGTTCACTGTCGCCTGGGCAGAGATGTCGTTCCTTTGATTTTGGGGGAGACTTTTCATGCTCTTGATAGGCTGGCTACCGGAAGACGGTATATGCACGGGGGCAGCCCGTTTCTCTTGACCCTGTGGCTGATGGAGCGCTTGGGGATTCTTCGGGAAAACTCCCGACATGATCAAGCCTTGGACATTTGCCAGGAGGGGGGTTGCAGTGGATTTTGATGATCAGGGCTCGTGGGAGCGTTGGATGGCTGGTCTCCAGACAGAGGATATCAGATGGTCAGTGCCTTGTTGGCGGGTGGAGACTCGCAGAGTGCTTCAGGATGGGTCTCCCGTGGTCATGCTTCCGGGGCTTTCTCACCCAGCTTCTATATTCCGGCTTTAGTTCTCCGAGACGCTTTGGCTTGGAGCAGGTTCCTTTGGAGGGCTTTGATGATATAGCCACCCAGGTGGTGGCTCCTGTTTCTATGGATGATCCCTCGTGTTTCCATTTCTTTCCCGAGCATGGAGGTATGATACCTTTCCTCCTCGGGTTATTCTCAGCGTCCGAGACCGGTGTTCCCGACCACTTGGTACCTGGATTGGTATGAGAGGCATCTCGGGAGAGACTCAGGTGGCTATTTTGAGATGGCGTGAGGCCATTGTGGGTGCGGAAGACCCGATGCTTCGAGAGGAGGAGGGCCGAGGCGAGGGCCAACCCTCATGACAGAGCGGAGACGCCGTGACCGATTATGAGGCTTACGTCAAGAGACAGGAGAGGAGGGCTCCTATGCTACCGCCTAAGTTACAGGAGATGAGGGATGACGCTAGGGCTACTAAGGCCCCGGGAGGCCGGTTTGATAGATCCCGTCCCTATACCAGAGCTTGGTAGGAGAAACACCGACATCTTTCCTGTTCGTAAAAGAAGACTCGAAGGGGGAAGAAGAGGGGAGAGGCCGCACGAGTGGCTTGGAGTGACTACGAGTTTTCCGAGTATCCCTTTCTTGTCATGGCGTACACATTAATTTGATTATGTATCTTAGTTTTTTTTAGCAGGTTGCCGCTTGTAGGAATGAATCGGGCTTAGACTCATCAAAGAGCTTTTAACTTGTAATGAATATTTGAATTGCTTTAGAGTTTTTCGAGACGCTTTCATGGTCTCGATCAATTGTATTGATGCCAAAGTATGGCTTTTATTTGTGCTTTAGACCGAACCGTTTCCGCCGCCTACGTTCCCCTCATTTTGAGGAGCTCAGTCTTCGTAGTTCAACCCGGTGAACTCTTTTTTTTTGTTTGTTTTTTTTTTGTTTTGTTTTGTTTTTTTTTTGGTGCAACCCTGTTTTTTACCTAGGCCGCCCTTTTCGGGTTTCTAACCTAGTTGGGTATTACTCTTTTAGCACTCTCCTTTTTTTTTTCTTTTTTTTCTTTTTTTTTTGTCTTTTTCTTTTTGTTGTTTTTTTTTTTTGTTTTTTTTTTGTTTTTTTTTTGGTTTTTTTTTGGTTTTTTTTTTACGCGTAGTATCTCGCAGCCTTGTCACCATTCACTGGGTGTACAAAGGGATTCCCGTCGAGGTCTGCAAGTTGCATGGCTCCTCCGGAGAAGATCTTCTGGACGACATATGGCCCGACCCATACAGGCTCCCATTTGCCAAGAGGGTTGATACGGACTGGGGGCTTTTCTTTCAGAACGAGATCACCTTTTCGGATCTCCCGATGCTTTACTTTCTTGTCGAAGGCTCTGGCCATTCTTCCTTGGTAGGCTCGGATGTGTTCCATGGCCTTCAGTCGGCGTTCATCTAGTAGGGCCAATTCATCATGGCGACTCTGGAGCCATTCGACCTCGTTGATCTGGCTTTCCAGCCAGATACGGAGCGAGGATTTCCAGCTGATTGGGAGTACGGCTTCCATTCCGTATGTGAGGGCAAAAGGTGTTTCCCGCTGCCGTTCTGACTGATGTTCTGTAGCCCCAGAGTGCCAAGTGTAACTTCTCGGGCCAATCTCTGCCTTGGACAGCCATTTTCCGGATGATATTTTCCAGAGTCTTGTTTGCTGCCTCGACGGCTCCGTTGGTTTGGGGCCTGTAGGGAGATGACTTGTGACGGGTTATTCGGAATTCTGCCAGCAATTTTTCACATTCCCCTTCGAAGTGGGATCCATTATCTGAGATGATTTCGGCTGGCAACCCGTATCTGCACATGATGTTTTCTTTGATGAAGAGGGCAACTTTCTTTGAATTGAGGATTTTGTAGGACTTTGCTTCAACCCACTTGGTGAAATAATCTACGGCTACCAGGACGAACTCGTGGCCGTTATCGCCGATGGTGTGATTTTGCCTATGACATCAATTCCCCAAGTGACGAAAGGCCAAGGGGTTGTCATGCAAGTATAACTCGTGAGGAGGCAAGTGATTAAGATTTGAGTATCGCCGACATTTGTCGCGGCTTTTGACGAACCGGATGCGCCGGTTTCCATGGAGATCCAAAAGTACCCCATTCTCGTATGATTTGCATCGAGCTCGAGCATTCATGTGAGGGCCGCAGTACCACCATGTATTTCTTTCATGAGTTCGGTAGCCTCTTGTTTGCCGATACATCGCAGAGGGGGCCTTGATAACGCTTCTTGTATAGCATATTTCCCAAAAGAACATAATGGGAGGCGAGCCGCTGTGGCCGAGAGACTTTTTGCTTTGATTCCTTCTTTATATTCCCCATCTTCATTTTTGAAAGAGGCCTCGCCATCCTTCGTGTTGGTAAATCTGAGTGTACCAGGATCATTGATCGCTCGGCTTCCGCTTCAATTTCGAAGCAATAGGCGGGGTTTTCTCTTCTCCCGACTCTGAATGGTTTAACAGACTTTCCTTCGTGTATTTTGACAAGAGAGGCTAGTGTAGCGAGCATCCGCGAACCTCGTTTCGGTCCTCGGTGTAATGAAAGCCGATTTCTTTGAATTGAGCCACTAGTTCTTCCATGTAAGCATGATACTTCGCAAACCCGGATCCACGGTCTTCCATTTGTTAGAGACCTGATTGATGATGAGGGCGAGTCA
>JAFEMH010000297.1:0-65000 GCA_022495995.1 Adenophora triphylla var. japonica | reverse complement strand
TTGTTTCCTATTGTTAAAGTTGTATATTTTAATATTTTTACTATAATACAGATATGAGTTCTAGTAGAAAGGGTAGGAAGACACGGCCCATCTACACATCTATTACTGGGACGCAACCGTCCTGATCCAGTACTGATTATGCCGATGTCGACCCTACACGCAGTAGTACTAGCTCCACCTCTGGGGCCGATACTCATGCTGATGTCGATTCTGAGGGGAGGATATTTGTCCGGATATCGTCACTTTATGACCAGTAAGTAACTCTTCATTAATTTGATATAAGTTGATTCCTTTTTGTTTTATATATAATTCATTATTTAAGTTAAAATGTTATTGTATAAATATACTTGGCAGGTTTTTAGGTGGATACCCTACCCCAGGGACTAAGATCGGGCAGTATTGGCGGTCTCGGCACATGACAGAGTTTTGGCCCAACTGGAAATCATTGCCACCGGGGCAGAAGGAGGATGCGTGGGAGGAGTTTAAGGTAATGTGTTAATGGTTTTTATTTAAAACTTAAATGTTAGTTTGTTATTAAAATGTTATAATTAATAATGATTATACTGTTTTAGTTTTGTAATGTTATCATTATATGTTGTAGGGGAAATATTGTTGGGCGCCGGAAATCGATGAGGCGATGACTAGATTTGTTTTCGATAAACAGGCTCACAAGCTATTTAAGGATCATATTGGTAACATATTTATCTATCCTTAATTAGTTTAATTAACAATGATTATACTCTTTTAATTTTATAATGTCATCATTATATGTTTACGAGATATTCATATTTTTATAGGTAACACGAAGAAACAATTTTATACTAAGCGGCTCGAGGCGAAACAACGGCCCTTGACACCTTCTTGGATGACCGAGGAGGTGTTTCTTCAATTTTGCGAATATTGGGGGTCGATCACGGTCGGCGAGCATCACTACCGCATGGTATGTATGTTAGTTTAAATGTAGTAGTGTATGCATGCTTTTAAATAGGTTTATGTACGTATGTTAGCTGGGAGCCATGTTGATGCTATGAAATCCATGGTTTTAGTGTAAATGTAGTGTATGCATGCTTTTAAATCAGTTTAAATGTTGTATTTATACAATTTCAAAGTAATAATCTCGCTTATTTTATTTATAGGAAAGGGATCATGGTCTGAATGTCAGTTATTTGGATGTTTACGCTAGCACCCATCTTCGGACTCCTACAGCGCCCGATCAACCTCCGCAATGGGTTGACGATCGCTCTGCTAATGCCTTTGTAAGTAAACTATCATTAAATGACTTGATTTTGAATATGTAAATTTATTTGCCCCTTACATTGTGTATATGATTATAATTGTTTGTTTTATTTTGACAGAGTGCATATCAAGCCGCCGTTGTTCTCGAAGGAATGCCTCCCGGCCAGCCCGTTCCCTTCGTGCCTGATGTTTGGCGCTCGGTCACCTCTGAGGGACATCCAAAGAGAGGAGACCGAGTGTTAGGGATGGGCGATTACGGGCGGCAATGCCCGTCGACGTCGATCGGCCGTCGGCCAAATGTTGTCCCGACCACGTATCATGATCCGAGGGTCAACACTCTGCAGGCTGAGTTGGATGAGGAGAGACGCGAGCGGGCAATGCTTGTGGAGGCTTTGGCGACTCAGGTGCAGATGCAGGAGGAGAATGATCGGCATCATGCAGAGACTGAAAGAAAATTGGCGATGTTGATGGCTCGTATGGACCAGGACCAGGGTAATTTTTAGTCTCCCCCCTAATTCCCCCTGAGTTGATTACGTACTATTTTAGAATTTTTTGTAATAACATTTGTGATATTTGGTACCCACGAGAGCCCCGGCCCCCTCCTCCCTCCCTCGATCCCCCCTCCCGAGTTTAAGTACTATTTTAGACTTGTTTGTAATAACATTTGTCATATTTGGTACCCGCAGGAGCCCCCCCCCCCCACCCTCCCCCGCCCTCTCCCACTCCCCCCCCTTCCCCCCCCTCTCCCCTCCCGATTTGGTACGGTGATATTTAGTTTAGTTTGTTACGCTGATATTTGGTTTTTAGTTTTTATAGTTTTAGTTTTATAAATTGAATTGTTATATCAGGTACAAAATAATTTGGTTAATTGATATTTTAAAATTTTTTTTAATTTATTTCAGTATCAGCGACGGAAATTTTCTTCGCTGAAATTAATTTGTTTTAATTAATTTTTTATTCCAGCGACGGAAATTTCCGCCGCTATATCAATTAATTTTAATTTAATTTTTGTTTTCAGCAGCGGAAATGTCCGTCGCTGGAATAAAAATTAATTAAAATAAATTAATTTCAGCGACGGTAATTTCCGTCGCTGACATTAATTTATTTTAATTAATTTTTATTCCAGCGACGGAAATTTCCGCCGCTATATCATTTAATTTTAATTTAATTTTTGATTTCAGCGGCGGAAGTTTCCGTCGCTGGAATAAAAATTAATTAAAATAAATTAATTTCAGCGACGGTATTTAAATTGATATCAGCGGCGAAAATTTCCGTCGCTGGAATAAAAATTAATTAAAATAAATTAATTTCAGCGACGGAATTCCAGCGACGGAAATTTTCGCCGCTGATATCAATTTAAATTAATTAATTTTTATTACAGCGACGGAAATTTCCATCGCTGAAATGAAAATTTAATTAAATTAAATTGATTTAACGTCGGAAATTTCCGTCGCTGATGTCAGTAAATCACCGACGGAATTAATTCTGTCGGTAAAATCAAAATATACCGGCGGAATTTGAGCCGTCAGAGATCAGCGGCGGGTTAATAGCGGCGGACCACCGACGGAATTTTTCCGTTGGTGTTTAATTTTAGCGATCGAAATTTGGATTTAGCGACGGAAATTTCCGTCGCTAAAACCTGTTTTTCTGGTAGTGCCTCCTGTTTTCAGAGAGTTATAAATAGCTTCATTGAGTGATTTATTCCTGAGTGAATTGTGTTTGTCCCTTGATAAAACAGAGAACGTTTTGTTCAAGGTTGTTTGGTGTTTAGTAGGGTTCATAGTCTTGAACCTAGTTTGATCTTTTTTTATTTTGTTACCTTTTCATTGTAAGTTGTTTTGTTATAAAACTTGTACTAAAAAACAAGTTGTAGTTTTATGAAAAGTTTCCAGCAAGAAGTTTCTTGCTGAAGTATAAATTCCGCTCCCATTTACATTCTGTTATTTTCATTTACATTTTCTGGAAATTAGTTGTTAAGTCTCTTGTGTTGACACTTGGGTTCACAACTGTACACACAAGTCTATCCATAATTGTGAACAGTCCTAACTACAAGACTTTCAATTGGTATCAGAGCCTACTCTCGACTCAACTGAGATCGATCCTTGAAAGTAGCCAAGATGGACTGTCAACATAATCGTAATAAACCTCCGACTCTGAATGGTTCTAAATATACCATTTGGAAATCGAAAATGATTATGCATATAAAGTACATTGATCATCGTGCGTGGGTAAGTCTTGTTAATGGCTATACTGCACCTGTAATTGAACTTACCCCATCCACGTCTAATGGAAAGGAAGAGAAAAACTATGGTCCTAAACCCATAGATACCTGGACTCTCGAGGAAATCGCATTGGCCAATTATAATGCTAAGGCAATGGGAGCAATCTCAAATCATGTGGATCCTCATATGTACAGTTTGTTCTCTACTCAAACGGTTGCCAAAACCGAATGGGACATACTTCAGCTTCATTGTGAAGGACCGGCTAGTGTTAGGAAAACTAAGTTAAGAACATTGAGGATGGGAGAAAATGAAACAATTAAAGAGTACTCTACTAAGCTATTGGACATCGCTTACGCATCTTTTTCATTGGGTGAATCTATATCCAATTCGAGACTTGTTAGCAAAGTACTCAGAACACTCCCTGAAAAGTTTAACATGAAAATTTCTGTGATCGAGGAGACTCAGGATGTCCAAACTGTTGGACTTGATATCATCCTGGGTATTTTGACAAATTTTGAATTGAATCTTGGTGTACAAGAGGCTAGCAGAGCAAACTCAATGGCTCTTGCTAGTGCTCTCAAGGTATCTCAGGACCTTGTACAATTGTCCAAAGACATTGATGAATCGAACCTAGGAGATGATGAGTGTGCTTTGATCACCCAAAAGTTCAACAGCATGTTGAAAAAGAAACGATTCACTAAGTTTCCAAATTCTGCACACTCTACTCCACTTACGGTTGATTCATCAAAGAAGGAATTTGTTGCTAAAAAGCCTGCATCTGAAGGTAAAAAACCCATTGATTCTATTCAATGTAGGGCTTGCAAAGGATTCGGACATTACGCCAATGAGTGTGCTAATACACTCAAAAAGCGTGGAATGAGTTTCTCAGCAACCTTTAAGTGACTCTGACGATGATGATCAGACTGCAAATATGTCCATATGGCATTCATCTCAGGTCACATTGTCGGATAGTGATTCTGATGAGGAAGTTGTGCAACATGCTGATCACACAACTTACCTCACAACTGACTACACAACTGAAAACAGTGTATACACCTGTTTAAACTCCTCTACTGCTGATGAAAATAAAAATGATCCATCAGAAGAGGAGTGTGCCATCTATGAGGATTTGCACAATACTTATGTTGAGCTCCACTCAGAATGGTCTAAACGAATGGAGCAACTCAAAGTATTTAAATAGGTAAACAAAAAATTAACGACTGAAAAACATCAAATTAAAATCAGAAGTTGAGAGTTTGTCAAAAGAATGTGACTCTCAAAAGGAATCTATAGCCAAGTTAGAAGTTTTACTCACAAAGAAAGACATGGAATGTGAAACTTTTAAAACATATCTTGAAAAAGAAACTGACACCCTAACAAGGCTGAACTCTGGTAAAGCCAAGTTGGATGAAGTTTTGAAAATGGGAAATCAAGGAAAAGTAGGTATTGGCTATGGAGATTCTATTTTTGTGAAAGAAGGGGCAAGCACATCGAAAAATCAAAAGGCAAAAGCATATCCCTCTGGTTAATCTGTTCATAATGCTGCATTTTGGAAATGTGTGTGGTCACATGGGCAGACAGTTGTGTATACAACCCAACACACAACAGTACTCACAGCCCAAAGCTGGAAGGAAAACTACCTGGGTAAGAAAGGATACTATGAACTGTCAGGTTGCCTTCACCTCTCTGAAGAGCAGTGTGGAAGGGTCCTGGTATTTTGACAGTGGCTGTTCTCGCCATATGACAGGAACTCGTGAAAAATTCAACGAGTACACTCCATTCAAGGGAGGAAAGATAAATTTTGGTGGAGGAGCTCAAGGTAAAGTGATTGGCAAAGGTGCGTTGAATGTATCAGGTTTGCCCCATCTCCACAATGTCCTTCATGTTGAAGGACTCAAGGCAAATTTGATAAGCATAAGTCAATTGTGTGATGATGACTTATTTGTTAAATTTGACAAGTCCAGTTGTGAAGTCTTTGATAATAAAAATGTGTGCATTTTAACTGGTATTCGATCCTCGGATAACTGCTACAAAGTTGGTGGCACAGTGTCTTTTTTTTTCCACTAAAATGGATGAGACAACTATCTGGCACCAAAAGCTAGGTCATGCTAGTGAGAGAAAAATCAGAGATTTAATCAATTTTGGGGCTGCAAAAGATTTGCCCAAACTGGACTTGAAAAATTTAAGTGTGTGTGGGTCTTGTCAAAAAGGGAAACAAACTAAAGCAAGTCATAAAAAGGTCCAAAACTGTGGGACCTCAAGATGTCTTGAATTGATCCACACTGACCTTATGGGTCCTATAGAGGTGGAAAGTTTGTCTCGGAAAAAATATTGTTTTGTGTGTGTGGACGATTTTTCTAGATATACTTGGGTAATTTTTTTGAGGGAAAAATCTAACACCATTGATGAATTTAAGATTTTTTACAAAAGGGTCAAAAACTTATATGGCTTAAAAGCCATTAGAGTCAGATCAAATCATGGTACTGAATTTGAAAATGCCACTTTTTCAGCTTTTTGCGATTCAAATGGGATTACTCATGAGTTCTCAGCCCCCAAAACCCCTCAACAAAATGGGATAGCGGAAAGGAAAAATCGCACATTACAAGAAATGGCTAGAGTAATGTTGAGCTCTAAAAATCTGGCTAAAAAGTTTTGGGCAGAAGCTGTGAACACAGCATGTCATGTGGGGAATCATGTCTTTCTAAGGATTGGAAGTACCATGACTCCCTATAAGATTCTTCTTGGGAAGAAACCCACGGTAAAATATATTCATGTTTTTGGGTGTATCTGTTACATCTTAAATGAGCGTGAGTATCTTTCTAAGTTTGACTCTAAAAGTGACAAAGCCATTTTCCTTGGATACTCAACAAACAGTAGGGCATTTAGGGTATATAATCTCAAAACCAAGACAGTAATGGAATCAATAAATGTTGTTTTTGATGATGCTACGAATCTGAACCAGCAGAGGTGAATGAAACTGCAGAATTGCCTACTGTGCAAATTGTTGTATAGCCAGTTGTTCACACAACTGACAACACAAGTGGTCAAACTACTTATGACCAACATTCAGATTCTGAAACTGATGAAAAAGATGTGAGAAAAGAAAGTGACATATCCTCCAGAATACAGGGTAATCATCCTACTTCCCAGGTCATTGGGGGAGTGGATGAAGGAATGAAGACACGAGGGAAAAAGGTCAATTACCTTGAACTAGCAGGTGAGATCTTGTTGTTTTGTTTCTAATTATGAGCCAAAGAATGTCATGGAAGCCTTGAAATATGAAAACTTAATTAATGCAATGCAAGAGGAACTAATTCAGTTTGAGAAAAATGACGGTTGGCCCTTAGTTCCTAGGCCCTCTCACGTCAATGTGATTGGGACCAAATGGATATTTAAGAACAAATCTGATGAACAAGGCAATATAATAAGGAACAAAGCACGTTTGGTGGCTCAGGGCTACACCCAAATGGAAGGGGTGAACTTTGATGAAACATTTGCCCCCGTAGCCCGCATTGAGTCTATCAGATTGTTGCTAGCTATTGCATGCTACTTGAAAATCACTCTACATCAGATGGATGTCAAGAGTGGGTTCCTAAATGGTGTTTTGAATGAGGAAGCTTTTGTTGAGCAACTTAAAGGGTTTGAGGAACCTTCCAAACCCAATCATGTGTAAAAGTTGAAAAAGGCACTCTATGGTCTTAAACAAGCCCCACGTGCTTGGTATGGTAGACTAACGGAGCACCTAATTCAACTTGGTTTTAAAAGAAGAGAGGTTGATAAAAATATGTTTGTTTTGAAAAATAAAAAGGGTATGCTTGTTGCTCAAATCTATGCGGATGACATCGTTTTTGGTGCTACTACTAATGACTTACTTGACATGTTTGTTAAAAGTATGACATCCACATTCGAAACGAGCATGGTTGGGGAACTGAAGTTCTTTCTTGGTCTTCAAATCTCTCAAACAAAAGAAGGAATGTCAGTTTCACAATCAAAGTATGCCAAAAATTTGGTAAAGAAGTTTGGTCTTGAAAGTGCCTCACACCTGAAAACTCCTATGGGATCATCCCAAAAGCTTTGTAAAGATGAAGAGGGTGAAATTGTTGATCACACTCTCTATAGGAGTATGATAGGGAGCTTGCTCTACCTCAAAGCTAGCAGACCTGACATAATGTTCAGTGTGTGTATTTGTGCTAGGTATCAAGCTGACCCCAAAGTATCCCACTTGAAAGCTGTGAAACGTATCATAAGATATGTTGGGGATACCACTCATTTGGGGTTAAGCTTTACAAAAGATACCAACACAAATTTGGTGGGATTTAGTGATTCCGACTGGGCTGGCAATACGGATGATAGGAAGAACACCACGGGAGGGTGTTTCTACCTAGGGAATAATCTTGTATATTGGTTCAGTAAGAAACAAAACTGTGTTTCTTTGTCTACTGTTGAGTCTGAATATGTGGCAGTAGGTAGTTGTTGTACCGAATTGTTGTGGATGAACCAAATGATAACGGATTATGGATTGAAAAGTGAAACCCTAACTATTTTTTGTGATAACATGAGTGCCAAGGATATTGCTAAGAATCCTGTTCAACACTCTCGTACAAAGCACATAGACATTAGGCACCACTTCATAAGAGATCTTTTTGAACAACGAATTATTACTCTTGAACATGTTGGAACAATAGATCAACTTGTTGATATATTTACCAAGGCTTTGGATTTTGAGAGATTCACAATCCTTAAGAACTCTCTCGGATTGTGTGATCACAAGTAAGTGCACAACTGTGCAGTCTACTAACTGCATCTCAGTATAACTGTATATTACAGAAAAAAAAGGTCGTTTTCCTGCTTTCATTCATTGCACGATTATCTCTTGTGATCACTTGATTAGTTTCTATATTGACTCTTCTTGACTCTTGAAAGTGAGACCCCTCTTGTCTTGGTGATAATTATCCCTTGTTAAAAATTCTTGTTTGATACCTATCATGGAGTGGGTGTCTAATCTAAGGTCATTGAGAAAAGGAACAAGCTGCCTCCACTCATTTTGAAGCTTCCACTTATGTGCCCAATGCCAATGACTTATTGTGCATCACTTGAGAAAATATTTGGGCAAGCACTATGGTGTGAGTGTGAATAGCTCCTTCTCAGTGACTGATTCAATGCCTAAAATGGAGACATTCTAGAGGCTACATGATTGAGGGTGTTCTTCTCATCGATTTCTTGGTGTTCAAGTTTTGTCAATATATTCTCTAATCATACCATGTTGCAATTTATTGAGATTAAAATCTTCACTATGTGCATGTTCTCTCATACTAGGCATATATTCATTTAGGTCATTCAAAATTCTTGGCAAATATAAAGTCAAATTTTTGTTCGTTTCATATGTTTGTTTGACCTAATGCTTCTATTGTGTTCGATGATTCTTTTCTATCATGGTGCTTGATTTGTTCTAAGTTGTCAAAGGTGACAGTATGGGAGGTTGAGCAATCAAAGGAAAGTGTTTCGTTTTAATTATGGGAAGGAAATCACAAAAAATTGGTAAGGTGTTTTTTTTTAATTGATAACCCATTATTTATTTTTGGAATATCAAAAGGGTCAATCAACTCCAAGCAACACACGGTTGTTCTTTCCATATTCATCTGGATTTCCTAGTTCCAAGGTGGTGATCATTGCTTCCTATTTAATGTGTGTATTAATGGTTGTTTAAACAAGTCTAATCACACCTCCCCTCACAACTCTTACTTCTCTCTCTATTCCCAGTTTCCTCTCTCTCTCTAACCATTCTCTTTCAGAAAAACCATGGCGTCATCCTCTTCTTCTCCGGCGAAGTCTCGTCTCAACGCCATTGCTGCTGATCACATCGGCGAACCCCAATCCGGCGGTCCCATTGACGTGGAACATCTTGGCCACCCTCAATCGGCTATCAATGTGGATGATCCCGCCGTACTTGAAGCTGTTCAAGCTGCTCACCACCCCCCTCTGCCTGGTTCTCGAAGATCAAACCGGTTGATTGACTCCGATAAGTCTGCTCTTTTTCGAAGATCAAAGCGCCATGCTGCTCCTAAAAAGATTTCTAGGGTTTTAAACCCTCCCAAATCAAAGGCTGCCGGTGCACGTCGACGGTTGGTGCTGCATGACTCCTCTAATGAGGAGGATCTCCCCCAAGATTTCCTCCAACTGATGGGTTCAATGAGGACGATCAGCCCCTCATTACTCTGATCAAGAAAAAATCTCCGGCGAAAGAGAAAATTCCGGCTAGGGTTTAGGCCAAGGTTCCGGCGAAGGGTCAGTTCTCTCATACGGCTAGTTTTCAGGGGGAGATGAGTTTGAAAAGAGTTACAAGGAGCTCCTCAAAGACTGTAACTGCTCCTGTTATGGCTGAGGAAGGGTCGTCGTCACTGCCTGAAGATTTATGTGATGAATCTGCATCCCTGGGGTCGGAAGATATTATCAGTATCTCCGAAATTTGTAGCCACAAGAAACGACGGATGTCCTCTCCTGTGCAACCTATTGCACTCTCTGTTGTGCACACAACTATGCACACAACTGATCATGCAAGCGACAGCAGGTCCATCTCCAAAAAGGTTACCCGGAAACATAAGTCCTCTGTTTATATTCCTGATTCCCCTTATGATCTGGATGCAAAATATAGCCCCCTGTTTTATTCTCCTGAGGCTGAAAGCTGATTTTCCTTAAACTTGCATAGGGGATTTTTGGTTGAAAAAAATAGAAATATGGAGGTTTTTGAAAATCTTGGAGTTGTTGAGTTTTTCACCAAGAGGTACCTAGATAATTCTTTAGACTTTCCTGCTCCTTACTCTTGGTCCCTTGTGTTAGAATTATGTGCAAATTTAACCCGGGATATTGCTGATGAGAGATCTCCAAACTTTGGGAGTGTGTTTGTTAGGGGTGTTGTGGTTGATTTTAGCCCGTCTAGAATTAATGCCTTTCTGTGTACCCCGGATTTTCCTCTTGAGGAACTGCCTACCAACATAGATGAGGCTGTGCGTACTGTCACTGGGGGAAAGATTTCGAAGTGGACTGCTGGTTTTAGGACTACCCTTCTGTCCAAGTTATTTGTGTTTTTGCATCATGTGATGAGAACAAACTGGTTACCCACCTCTAACTCCTCTTCCGTCACTAAGGATCAGATCATGTTTATGTTTAGGATCGGTGAGGATAAGTTTAATTTGGGGAAGGATATTTTTGATTCCGTGTTAAGTTTTGCAGAAAACACCAACACCTCATATTCTCTCCCTCACCCCAGTTTAATTTATGGGATGTTAAAGGATCAAGGGGTGGAGGATATCCCGGGGAAAACCTCTATATAATCACTGAGCAATTTAAAATCCCTAGGACAATGAATGACCCTTCCAGAATCAATGATCTGGCCAAATTTGGCATTGTTCCTCCTCCCTCTACTGCTGCTCAACCATTTGTGTCACCAGTTGAGCACACAACTGAGCACACATCTTCTGTCACTCCTACTGTTCCAGTTGGTCCCAGTTCAATCCATGGGCAAATTGCTCTGTTCAGGGCTCAGATTATATCTCACAGAGCTGATATTGAAAGTAAACAGGTCCTTACCTCATCCTGCAAGGCTGAGATTGAAGGTAAATAGCTTCTTATTGCCGGATTGGAAAAGAGCATTGTTGAGTTGGAATTTGTTCTTGGTGGTTCCTCTCAAAAAAGGGGAGAGGTTACGGGTGCAGGGGGAGCTGCTGCAGGGGAAGTTGCAACTGATGGACTCGAAGATGATCTCCAGTTTGATATAGAAGAAGATGTTGAAGACGCGGCAAACTCCGCTGCCCGTTTGGACTTTGAGTTGGACACATTGGGTGAAGATACTTTTGGTGGTATCTGATTTCGTATTGAAAACATTGGGTTACTGTTTTTTGGTACTTTTTGAAAACATTGGGCTTACTAGTTTGGTTTGTAATAACTTTTAAACTCCGTTTTTCTTAGTGGTAAAATAGTGGGTAATTATTTTGAATTTTAATGTTAACCATTTGTTTTGCAGGTTTTGATCCGAACTACTAAGATAGGGGGAGATTGAAAGAGTATGAAAATACTCTTTGGTTTTTCTTTTATCTTTGTGACTCGGATATGTAAGTTATAAATAGTGTCTTTGTAAATAAAATAGTTTAGGAATAATTGTGAATATTTGACTAACATATTAATAGTTTATTTTTAGTTAGTATTTGATTTATTTAGGTAACTCTCAAGGAAGGATTGATTGAGAAGATAAAGGGTGACTCCAAAGATTTCGGATATCAAGGAGTGATTGACTCCTTGCCATATAAGGAGTCAATGGTGTATAAAAGAAGACGTAGTCCTCCTTTGAAGTCACCGATTTTCAGAGAATTTCAAATAGCTTCATTGAGTGATTTATTCCTGAGTGAATTGTGTTTGTCCCTTGAGAAAACAGAGAGCGTTTTGTTCAAGGTTGTTTGGTGTTTAGTAGGGTTCATAGTCTTGAACCTAGTTTGATCTTTTTGTATTTCGTTACCTTTTCATTGTAAGTTGTTTTGTTATACAACTTGTACTCAAAAACAAGTTGTAGTTTTATGAAATGTTTCCGGCAAGAAGTTTCTTGCTGAAGTTTAAATTTCGCTGCAATTTACATTCTATTATTTCCATTTACATTTTCTGGAAATTAGTTGTTAAGTCTCTTGTGTTGACACTTGTGTGCACAAATGTACACACAAGTCTGTCCACAACTGTGAACAGTCCTAGCTACAAGACTTTCACCCTTCTGAAGACACTTATATTTAGAAGTGCAAATGTCCCATTCATGTGTAAAGTTTGCATTTTCTCAACATGCTTGACGATCAATTGCATTCCCCTAGATGCATGCCTATTAAAAGTAAGACAACTAAGTGACACAGCAAGCATCAGCATCTCTGGCAATGTAGCCCAAAACAATGGGTTTCATGAAAATCAATCAGACCACACTTCCTGTCAAATGATACTAGTATTCTTATTTTATAGACCCAAAATAGATCCACTGATCAATGGTTATACATAATGCATTACATCATGATTATGACAGCTCTAATAATTCATTATTGTTAGATCATATGTGATACACAAAAGTAGTACAGGAGATCTCGTCTCCTTATGTTGAGCCTAACTGAATGAAAGTAGGGTTCTAGCCCTTAAAATCTACAAATTAATCAAGCATAACTAATTAAATCAACTTAAAAAAGAAGTCAATAAACGAAATAAATATATCCCCAATTGATTGAATATCATTTGCTCAGAAAAGAAAATATGATTGAAACATGAAAATAAAAACAGGAACGACTCAAGAAAAGAAAAGGGTTAGTTTAGAACCTGATAATTATTAGACGAGATATTCTCTCCGGGATACATGGGATATGATTGTTGTATTTTAGGATATATATTATGACTAGTTTAGTATAATCTTGTATACAGGGAAGTTTATTCTCCTACCATGTTTAGGAGTCTCTATGATTTGTATATATGTACTAGTTATCACAATGAATAAGACACGGCAGAAAATTATTCTATTCTCTCTTCCTTCCGCTTCTCACTCTAACATGGTATCAGTCTAAATACGATCTAGGGTTAGACGTACCTTTCTCTTATACCCTCTGTTTTTCCTCAGCTGTCCTTACCATGACAGGTAACACCCCTCGGACACCAGAATCTGGTGTTTCTTCTTCCTCTGGTCACCACAATCCATCTTCAAATGGCCTCCCTGCCTTCTATAACCCAAACGCAATTATGGGTCAATCGTTCTTGACAAAGGACAACTATGTCAACTGGAGCAATCTCTTCAAAACCATGCTTCGTACCCACAAACTTTTGTTTGTCATCAACCCTACTCCGCCACCAGCCAAGTTTGACGATGGGTCTAATAACCCTCAACATGAGACATGGTCTGACGCCACTGATCTCATATGTGGATGGATCAAAGGCACGGTTACTCTGCCCATTCAACCGTATTTGAACTCTAGCGACACCACACCAAAGGCATGGGCAGTTTTAGCAAAAAGGTTCGGTGCCACTTCAACGCTTCAAATCGAGAACCTCAAGGAGAAACTTCACGATTTGAAGAAAACACCCGAGACCTCTGTTTCTGATTATCTCCTGTGTGCTTCTTCTATTGCCGATTCTCTTACCGCGGCTGGTGCCCCCGTTGATGACAAAGACCTAATTCAGCGAGTTCTTGGTGGTCTTGGCCATGAATTCAAATAATTTCTCACATCTACTGCTTCCTCTCATGTCCGCCAATCCCTAACTCTTGATGATCTCACAGAACTACTACTCAAAGAGGAGAAGCTCCAACAGAAATTTGCTGCCCCCGCTCAACAATTTGTAGCTCTAGTGGCGGAGAAACACATCTCGACCTCTGGGAATCGTGGTGGTGGTAGTAATCATGGCTGTGGTGGTCATGGGAGAGGCCGATCGAATCAGAATAAGGGAAACTGGAGCGGCAGTACCGCGCATGGGCAGTAGCGACCATCCAACTCCAGCAATCAGTCGGGCCGTGGTAATTCTGGGCGTGGCCGGGGAACTGGGAGTCACCAAGGAAGTTTCTCTGGCAACAATGGTTTTGGTAGGGGCATTCTTCCCAACCCTCCTTCCACAGATTATTCAAATGTCACCTGTCAGCTTTGTTTTCAACTTGGTCACAGTGCCCGAGCTTGTCATGATAGAGGCAATTCGGCCTATTTTGCTCAGTCCGAACCATGTGTTCTTGACTCCGGTGCTACCAATCATATGACATCCGACCCGACATCCTTCTCTGATTATGGCCCTTACTCACTCAGATAATGATGCAGTTGTTTTTGGTAATGGCTCTAAGTTAAAAATTTCTCATATTGGTAGTTCCTCTTTTCATTCGAATAATCGTCCATTTACTCTTAAAAATGTCCTTTACGTCCCTAATTTGCATAAACCTTTATTATCTATATGCCAATTCTCTAAAGATAATAATTGTTACTTTGAACTTGACTCGTGTGGTTTTCGTGTTAAGGACATTCGGACACGGGAGACTCTTCTTTCTGGCAGTATCTCGGTTGGTCTTTACAAGCTCAATTTCAATTCTCAGTCCGAGCATATTCCTCTTGCGTTTCTTGGAGAACGAACCAGTCAGCAAATTTGGCATTCTCGTTTGGGCCATTCGTCTACTCCAATTCTTAGAATTTTAAGTCAACAGTCTAGATTACCTTTGAGTAGCAAAATAAATGACACTCATTGTTGTCATATTTGTCCTTTAGGAAAATCTAGTCAATTGTCTTTTATTTCCCGTACGTATAAAGCTTTAAAACCTCTTGATTTACTTCATTTAGATGTTTGGGGCCCAGCTCCAGTTAATTCGTTTAATGGACATCGTTTTTATTTATCTATAGTTGATGATTTTTCTCGTTTTGTGTGGTTATTTCCCTTGTTTCATAAATCTGATGTGTTGCAAGTTTTCTCCACCTTTAAAACACAAATCGAAAATCAACTTTCTTGTCGTATCTCGGCTATTCACAATGTTAAAACAGTCCAAACGGATGGAGGGGGTGAATTTACCAGTCGTGACTTCGTTTCTTTTCACCATAAAGAAGGTATTCAACATAAACTCACTTGTCCATACACCCCTCAACAAAACGGAGTTGTTGAGAGAAAACACCGCCATATTGTTGAAATTGGCTTATGTCTCATGTCTCAATCCAAACATCCTCCTATGTTTTGGCTCGAAGCCTTCAATACTGCAGTTCATCTTATTAATCGATTACCTATGCGTCAACATAAATTTGTGTCTCCCTATCAAATTTTATTTTTACGCAAACCCGATTATAGGTTTCTCAAAGTCTTTGGTTGTTCTTGCTTTCCTCATGTTGTACCTACCAATTCTCATAAACTTATGCTAAAATCAATTCACTACATCTTTATTGGATATGATAAATTGCGAAAAGGATATCGTTGTATGGATTTAATCAATGGCAAAGTTTATATTTCTCGTCATGTGGTATTTGATGAATCTCATTTTCCTTGGTAAGATACACATACAGAGAAACTATTTCCAGGTACACCAATGCGACTTTTTGACATTGATATGCACTTGGAGCTTCCTGGATCTATGCCCGGACCATTTGGATCTATGCCTTCTCATCCAATGCATTCACCTAAGCTTCCTGTGGTCCGGCCAGTCTGTCACAGCCCAGACCAGTGTTCCACAACACTCCAGTACCATTACCTGGCCTGCAATTTTCAACAGAAACCCCTCAGCATACTCATGTTTCCACCAGCAGCCCTACAGGTTCAGATCCTTCAGAACTCACCCCCACAGAATCTCCTTTTGTTGCTGCAGCCCCTCAAAAGTTTGCTTCTTCAGACTCCTCTCCGGGATTTTCAGATTCTGATAATCCAGTTCCTGCAGTTTCCGACTCTGCCGGTCCAGTCCCTGCAGTCTCATCTTCTACCTCCTCCAGCACACCACCTCTCCACTATCGCAAAGTTTCGGACTTGCTACGGGTTACATCTCCATACTCTTTACCCCATGGTTTACTAGCTGTTCAGCAGGATTCTTCTACGTATGAACCACGTACGTATAAACAGGCTGCCTCTTTTCCTCATTGGCAATCTGCCATGCACGAGGAAATCTCCGCTCTTCACAAAAATCAAACTTGGTCTTTAGTTCCTCCTGACTCTTCGAAAAATATTGTTGGTTGTCGTTGGATATATAAAGTTAAACGCAGGTCTGATGGCTCGATTGAGCGACATAAAACTCGGTTGGTGGCCCAAGGGTTTACACAGCAAGCAGGGCTTGATTATGATGAGACGTTCATGTTAGGACCTAACTATGAAAACCACATAGTTATACAGGGTTTTGACAAAGAAATATATCCTATCCAATGTTATCTGACAGCCAAGATAACATTGGATATTGGACAGCTATGACTCTTCTGCACAACCTTTCTATCAACTGGACATCAATGATGTAATGATCAAACACCAAGACAAATCACATAAATTAATGTATTTATGTACAAAGGATCATTACATAATCATCAAACACAAATCCTTGTCTCCTAAACCTGCAAACTCTAAAGACTTAGCCTGACAGCTAAGGTTCTCAACATTAGAGGTCTCAACCCTCTGACAGCTATGATCTTCATCATCAACAGCAGTGAAGCATTCCTGTGATGATCAAGATGTGCCTTGCCCAATCTCTCCATACAGATGTTGCCAGCTCATCTCCATGAAGATTATATAAAATGGTTGCAGATTTACAGCCTATTATTATCCAGTCATCAAAGCTCTAAATGCAAACACTATTCCACCCATTTGCATTTACTCCTTTGTCTCCTCCAACGGCTATATTCTAGCCTATAAAAGGAAACCCTCAAGACTGAAGAAAATGCCCCAAAACACACAACTTTTACAACCTCTTCTTCAACCTTCCACACCTGCAAACCCTGCAACCAACATTCAAACAATCTGAGACACTTGTAACTGAATTCAGGTGTATAAACTAAAGTTGTAAATCACTTAAGACTGACTTTAAGTGATATTGTAATTTGCTTCGTAACAAGCAAAATCCCTAATAGACTGTACTTATTAGGAAGAGGAAGTTCAAGGAACTTGCCTATCCAATCCTTTGTAAATCTTAAAGGGAACTAGATTTAAGTGGATTGATCTCACATGTCAAGGTTGAAAATGAGGGTGGACGTAGGAGGAGTAAACTCTGAACCACCTTAAAATTCCTTGTGTTCAATTGGTATTATCACACAACACACACATACACTATTCACTTGTCTTTACATTATTTCAACACTTATTATTCCGCTGCACATTTAAAACTTGCCTTTAAAACCAGTTAATATCTGACAACTAAGATTTCACCTCAGTGGTCAAAGCTTAACTGCCTAACCTTTCAATCTGATTAAAGCAAACATGACCTTTCAATTGGTATCAGAGCTTGTCTTCACACTCAAAAGTCTAACAACTTGTGAAGGATCAATTACCAACCCACCATGCCTCAACCAAGGAGAAATAATGAGAAAGACATTCCCCACATTGATGACTGTGGATCCTTTGAAATTTATGCATCAAAAATTAAAACTTACCTTGATGCAAACAGCATCTGGAACTGGTATGCCCTTGAAAATGAAGTCACATACCCTGTCTCTGTAGATACAAATGGTGGGCCTAGCAAAGTAAAATCCCTGAACTCGGGCCCAGTTCGAGAAAGGCAACTAGTCAGTGCTAATCTAAAAGTCAAAAACATACTCCAAAAGAGTGTAAATGACTCACTAGCACAAGAAATTGCTAAAGAGCCAACTGCAAAGTCTGGATGGGAACTTATACATACCAAATTCCAGAAACACACCAGTGTTAGAATACAAAACCTATACAACCTTCTTAGACAACTTGACAACTTCAAGTTTTACCCTGGTGAAAAAGTGAGTGCTGCAAAAACAAGATTTGAAGATGCAGTCGAGATCCATTGCTGATCATGGAAAAACTTTTGAGAATCAAGATTTATGTCTCAAAATATATTCCAACCTTCCTCAAGAATATGAGAAGGTAGCCCTACCAATAAGAGAAGGTGCAGAATGGAGCACCATGACTGTTGAACAATATTTTGGTAAGCTTGACGCTTATAAACTAGAAGGAATGATAAAACTTCAACCAGTTCCCTCCATCTCTCAAACTCTTGCCTTAGCTGCCCAAGAAACCACTCATAAACCCATTACCCAACAAGACATTGATTCCATGGTTCTCAATTCCCTTCAGAAAGTTAGCCTACCCTCAAATAATCTATCTCAAGGAGACCTTCCAAGTCTCATATCCATGGCTGTCAGAAATACCCTGAGAGCACATAAAAAGTCATTTGAGAAAAGTTATAGCCCATCTACTTCTGAACAAGAAAGCCATAAAAAGAAAGTTGAATGCTTCAACTGTAAGAAGCTTGGTCACTACTCATCTGAGTGCCCTGAACCAAGGAAACCCAAAGACAATCAAACAGCTAAGAAGTTCTCATACTCCAAGGAAATCATTCACAGCTCAAGATGTGGATGTTACAACTGCACAAAGAGGAAGAATGAGAAGAACAAAGAGCAAGTGCTGATTGCTGACTCATCTAAATTCAGTGATGAGGAATTTGACTTCAGTGATTCTGAAAGTGAAGGAGAAGAAGCAATGATATGCCTAATGGCTGGAGATGATGAAGATTCAGACAATGAAGAAGACCTTGAAGCCTTAGCTGTTGCTGAAGAACTAAAGCAGGTACCTCAGTTCAACTCTTTAAATAATGAAGAATTTAAACAATTAGTTAGTACTCTTTTAATTCAAATAAAAAGACATCAAACTAGCTTTGCTTCATTGCTCACTGGTAACCTATCCCAAAGTAAAACCATTGATAGCCTTGAAAGAGCCAACCAAGGACTGAAAGTTCAAAACCTTATGCTTGAAAAGGCTAATGAGGAGCTGACAGCTAAGAATTCCAAACTTCAGGAAACCAACCAAATACACATCAACCTTTAAAAGGAAAATGAATCCCTTAGAAAGAATTTTGAGTCATGGAACAATTCAGGAAAAGCCTTGACTCTTTTTAGCTACAACCAAAGACACCAAGGCGACAAATCAGGGATTGGAGCCAATAATCCTACTATGAAAACCTATACCCCTCTCACTGATGAAAGGGCTATTGACAAGATGGTTCTTGAAAGCATGAACTATGTCAAAGCCCAAGAAAATGTCTACCCTATTCAATCCAAGGAAGACTTCAAGAAGAAGGGAAAACTGGATGAAGCTAGCTCAAGTCACAATCATGAAACAACTCAAGCTAGTCCCTCTCACACTGATGAAACTCATATAGCTAGCTCAAGTCAATCAAAAGGCAAAGGAAAACAAGCAAACAAAGATAATTACATTTGGCAAAAGAAAGGAATCAAGGAGCAAGTGAAGAAGAACAAGCACAAGACCACTGGACATCAGAGATCTCCTAGACAGGCAAGATTCCCTAGACAGTCAAGACATGATGGATAGCAGAGATCTCCCAGACAGCAAAGATTCTTCAACCATCACTCATACTCCAAACAACAAAGACCCAACTGGCCATACTCAAATGGAAGAAGTCATTCCAGTCAAAATACCTACCCTAGATCATCTCACTCAAACAGCTCCCAAAACCATACTCAGTTTCACAACCAAAACCAATTCTTTTCTCCCAACTAGTTTCCTAACCAATCCCAACATATTGCTCCTAAACCCTATATGTTACAAATCATGGGATACTATAATGCCCTAAACCAGTATTTTGGAAAGATGGCAATAAACAAAGCTAGGGTACCAAAGAAATTATAATCCTTTGGACCCAAAAGAATAAAGGGTACCATAAATTTATTTTTCTGTTCTGTAGGAAACTAGGAAAGGAATATGGTACTTGGATAGTGGATGCAGCAGGCACATGACCTTCAACAAGGAGTGGTTGCAACAATTTGTCCCTAAAAATGGTCCAAATGTAACTTTTGGTGATAACTCTCAAGCCAAAGTCAAAGGATCAGGAAACCTTGTTACTAAAGACATTATTTTCACTAATGTGTCTTATGTAGAGGGTCTCAAGCACAATTTAATTAGCCTTAGTCAGATTTGTGATAAGGGATATCATATTGTATGTTCCAAAAACCACTGCACTGTCAAAGATGTCAACAACAAATCAATTCTCACTGGAATCAGAAAAGGCAACCTCTACTGTCTAAACCTGGAAGTTGTGGAATCATCAGATGCCCATTGCCTGCTCTCCTACAGTCAATCCGATATGTCATGGCTATGGCACAAAAGATTAGCTCACCTCAATCTCAAAAGCATCTCCAAACTAGCCAACTCAAACCTAGTAAAAGGCCTACCCAAAATACCCTTCAAAAAGGACAAATTGTGCAAAGCCTGTCAATGTTGAAAGCAAAAGAAAACCTCCTTCTCCGCCAAAACCAGATTAGATACCACAAAACCCCTTCAATTACTCCATATGGATCTTTTTGGACCAATTAGAACCAGATCTCTTGGTGGAAAGAGATACTCTCTTGTTGTAGTTGATGACTACACTAGATTTACTTGGATCATCCTTCTTGAATCCAAAAGAGATAACTTGGAACAACTAGTCAAACTGTTCAATAAAATTCATAACCAAAAGGGCTTATCCATCATCAAAATCAGATCTGATCATGGTAAGGAATTTGAAAACACAGGTGTTGAAGAATATTGTGATCAAAAAGGGATTGAGCACAACTTCTCTGCCCCTAGAACACCTCAGCAAAATGGAGTTGCTGAAAGGAAGAACAGAACAATATGTGAAGCAGCAAGAACTTTGCTGTCAGAGAACAACCTTCTTAAGTATTTTTGGGGAGAAGAAGTCACCACTGCTGTGTATGTTCAGAACAAGACCCTCATTAACAAGTTCCACTCCAAAACTCCCTATGAGCTATGGAATGGTAGAACACCAACCATCTCATACTTCCATGGTTTTGGAAGTAGATGCTTCATTCATAATAATGGGAAAAGCAACCTTGATAATTTTGACTCAAAAAGTGATGAAGGAATCTTTCTTGGATACTCCAATACCAGTAAAGCCTACAGAGTATATAACAAAAGGAGACTTGTTGTAGAAGAATTAATCTATGTTGACGTTGATGAAAATAATGATCAAAGTCATACTGAGCTATGTGATTTTGATGAAGCTGTTGGAAATTCAGACAACCTACCTGAAGTGTCTCCTGTTCATGACCCCTCAAGTTTCATTCCTGAAGAAGATTCACCTTCCCTTCCTTATATGGTACCCAAAGACACTAATAAACAACCTACTATGTCTGACAGCCAATAATCCCTTCCCAACAGCAAAGGTACATCTGACAGCCATGATGCACCTAACAGCTCACCTTCAACCAGCCATCAAAATCCTCTTGAAAATGACCCCATCCAACCTTGTTGCAACACAATTCCCTCAATTCCTCAACCTGAAACCATTACCCATACCATCCCTCCAAATAAAAACATTTTTATTGACCTTCCAATACATAAGATGGATATCCCTCCAAACATGCCTGTTTATGACTCTTTAATGAGTGCCTTCATCTCTCAAATTGAACCCAAGAAGATCAATGAAGCCCTTCAAGACCCAGATTGGATTGAAGCAATGGAAGAAGAACTGGAACAATTTGAAAGAAACAAAGTTTGGAAACTTGTTCCCAAACCTAAAAACCAAACTGTCATTGGGACAAGATGGGTTTTTAGAAACAAGATGAATGAAGAAGGTCTGGTAGTAAGGAACAAAGCCAGATTAGTTGCTCAAGGGTACAGACAAGAAGAAGGAATTGACTATGATGAAACATTTGCACCTGTTGCAAGACTGGAAGCTATAAGGCTATTCCTTGCCTATGCTTCATTTAAGAAGATGAAAGTGTTCCAAATGGATGTCAAAAGTGCCTTCCTAAATGGAATATTGAATGAAAAAGTCTTTGTATCTCAACCCCCTGGTTTTGAGCATCCAAAATTCCCAGACCATGTATATAAGTTAGACAAAGCCTTGTATGGACTTAAGCAAGCACCTAGGGCCTGGTATGATACCCTATCCAAATATCTTCTTGGTAAAGGATTTACCAAGGGCCATATTGATAACACTTTGTTTATCAAGAAATATGGAGAAGACCAGCTACTCATCCAATTCTATGTTGATGTCATTATTTTTGGGTCATCAAATGAAGACTTGTGCACTGAATTTGGTGAAATCATGAAGAATCAATTTGAGATGAGCATGATTGGTGAGCTCACATTCTTCCTAGGCCTTCAATTCAAGCAAATGAAGGAAGTTATCTTCATTAATCAAGCCAAATATACAAGGGATATGATCAAAAAGTTTGACATGCAAACTGCTTCCCCTGCTAGAACTCCTTTGTCAACCACAACAAAACTCCATGCTGATCCTGATGGTCAAAGTGTGAATCCAACACTTTATAGAAGCTACATTGGATCACTCCTATATGTGACAGCTTCAAGACCTGATATCATGTTTAGTGTCTGCCTTTGTGCAAGATTCCAAGCAAATCCTAAAGAGTCTCACCTCTCTGCTGTTAAGAGAATCCTGAGATATTTGAAGGGAACTCCTGATTATGGCTTGTGGTATCCTTCTGAATCACCATTCTCCCTAATTGGCTTCACTGATTCAGATTATGCTGGATGCAATCTAGATAGAAAATTAACAAGTGGTTGTTGCCAATTTATTGTATCAAGAATAATTTCTTGGTCAAGTAAGAAGCAAACTTCAGTAGCTACCTCAACAGCTGAGGCTGAATACATTGCTGCTGGTTTGTGTTGTTCACAAATTCTCTACCTTAAAAGTCAACTCCAAGACTTTGGGATGGACATGTCAAATATTCCCATCTTTTGTGACAATTCTAGTACCATTGCCATGACAGAAAACCCTTTCCAACATTCCAAAACCAAGCACATTGAAGTTAGGCATCACTTCATAAGAGATCATGTAGAAAAGGGAAATATCAACTTGGCCAAAGTATGCACTGAGGATAATGTCTCTGATATCCTAACAAAGGCAATGGATGAAAAGAGATTTGAGATGCTAAGGGCAATGTTAGGAATGATTAACTTGCCAAAATAAAGATCTTTATTCATTAAAGAGAAAAACATTACATATGGATGCTGTCAACATTGTGGGGACTGACAGCTAACCTTTTCCTTACAATAAAACCTCCTCTATTCAAAAGTCAAACACACTCCCATCAAACACACAAGTCTTTCAAAACAACAAACAAAGACCCATTACCAAAAGCTTCTCAATATCTTCCTTCTTTCATAGTTATGCCTCTTACAGACTCTGACAGCTAAGAATTCTCTTCTTAATTGTTCTTTGGCGAATCATAAATATCTTCATCCATGAACCCATACTCATTATAGAGAACATCAGGAGCCCTATAAACATTCTCCTTGATATCCCCATACCTCTCTAGCCATATGGGGTGCCTCTGCATAAATGGATCAATGGCTGATGAAGAGAACTGTAAAGAAGGACAAACCCTTCTTGGCCACCATTCCTCCACAGCATCATAAGGAGGATAATCCTTTACTGGAGAGAAAAATCTGAATGTCCCTAATGTGTTAGCACTCTCCTGAGAAATGATTGCTTGATCAGATTGAGGACCCACACTTTCTTCCTCATTCATAGCAGCTGGACTCAAACATTTGAGAAATTGAGAGAACAGTCTCATGTAAGCTTTGGAAGGAGAACCCTGCATCCCTGCAAAGTTGTCACCAGTTCCCTCTAGAACTGCTTGACTTAGTGTAAGTGAATCCCTTGGGACAGCTGTGAATTCCTTGACAGCTAAGAAATCAGGTTGACCAATTGGTGTGTCAACCTTAATCCTTTCTTTGTTATCAAGCTTCACTAGCTCTCCCAGTGTATAAACTCTCTCCACCTCTACCCCAACTTGCCTACTTGACTCAACTTTCCTCCCTTTATCAAACAGCTTAACCTTAGCTGTCTGATCATCATGACTCTCACAAACTAACTTACCCTTTCCCTTGTCCCTAGCTACCTCTTGTAATCTGTTTCTCTCACCCACCAATAAAGCTAGCCTTTCCTCCTCCCAAAACTTCTTCCTCATCTCTCTCTCTCTCAACTCTTCTTCCTTTTGTGGATCATCAATTGGCAATTGATCCACTTCCTGTTCTAAAGCATTATCTGTTTGAATTTGATATGACCTAAACTCTCTCTCAAACCTTTCCTCCCTTGTTTCCTCAACCCTTGGACTATAAAAAACCAGTTTCTTTGCTGTCTTAGCCATTTTGCTAGGATTGAACATTGAAACCAGTCTTCCCATTTACTTATTGTCTGAATTGGATTGTATAAACTTACAATCTGATATATTTCCTTTTATAGACAAATTCTCTTCAGTCAACATAGTGGCAATCATCATTCAAAATAGGCTTGGCTAGTCATCAAGTCTGACAGCTATGAATTGATGTTCATACAAAACCGAGGATTATGGGAACTTGCCACTAACATTTGTTCATTTATTGCACTGATAATTCCCTCTGAAAATTCGCCTCTCTGTACGGCCGTTATTCCCATGTTTTATGGGAGTTATAGCACATAATGAGTGGGGGGACAAAATGCACTATTCATGAACAGTCACTCCCTTAAATGCCCATTTTAATCGTTGCAGTAACCCACGTATTAGCCGTTAAACTACACAAATTCCCACCTCACTTATCATTTAACCTTGCGAAATTAACCCCTCTTCATTCAAACACTCTTCTTCCTCCCAATTCATTCTTTGATTCCCCCTATTTTTCGAAAACCCTAACTCTCTGTTCCATTCAACCATGTCTTACCCTGAAGCTCATGGGTATTTCATCAAGCCTGAGTTCTATGAGCATGAGGTTGGAGCTCTTATCAAAGAACTTTTGGAATCCAATCATCTTTGCAACATGATGGAAGCTCAACCTCCCATCTATGAGAAGTTATGCAGAGAAATTTTTATGAAAGGAGAAAGACAGCCAACTAGAGCAATCAGAATCAACATTGAAGGGACTGAGATCAATGTGACTCTCAAGGTTGTGTCCAAAGTTTACAACATCCCAATCAAGAATGAAGGTCTCAGCAACCTTTGGAATAGAAAAGACAACAACTTGGAACCATTCTACAAAAGATTCTTTGATAAACCAAGCTGCAACTATCAATTGGTTCAGGACAAACCAATCAAAAAGAAAGACCTTGATTTGTTCAAATCAACCCTAATGGATGTTGTCATCAAAGGGTTTGATGGAAAGCAATCATCCTTTGACCAAATCAGTCCAAATGAATGGAAGCAAGCCCTCAGTTTGATGACCAAGGAGATAAACTGGAGTGTTGCATTGCTACATAACTTTCAACTGGCTATATCTCCTTCCCCTTGGAAATTCAAGAAGCAAAACCCAAGGATGAATAATTTCAGATTCATGAGTGGAATCCTTCATCAACTAATTCCAAGGATGAATCCTCCCCTAAAAGATGAGTGGCTTGAATCTACAACCCTAGTGCAAACCAGAAGTTTCAACTTGAGTACATTCAAACTCAAGGGTAAGAAAAGGTTGGAGCTTGGGGACAGCTCTGAGAACTTTGATGAAGCTTCTCAAAGATTGAAAGAGAAGGCTGAGAATGATATGAAGCTATGGAAATCATTGGTGCACATGGTCAATGACAAGAGATCCAAAAGGAAGCATGAAAAAGGTGTCATAATCAAAGAAAGGGATCAAGAGACAACTGCTAGCAAGATCAAGAAAAGGATCAGTCAAGCTACCATAAAGAAAACTGGAAAAGGAAAGAAGCTACCCAAAGAAAAGAAGCTTCCCAAAGGAAAGAAACCACAAGAAGTGATTGAGAAAGTTGCTGAGCAAGAAACTACTCAAACAACTGACAAAGGAAAGAAGATTGCTGAGGAACAACAAGCTGACAGTGAAGAAACCCAATTTGATCCAATTTTCAAAGATATTGATGAGTATGCTGGTGAAGAAGAAGGTGGTCATGACAGTGAGTATGATGAGAATATAAGAAGAGCTGTTGCTGAGTCTCTGATGGAAGCAAGAATAGCTAAGACTGGACAGTCTTCTGGGACAGCTATGGAAGCATCCCCTCTGACAACTAAGATTTTTGTGGCTGCCGATATCTCAACTAAGGTAATCTCTACCCCTTCTAATACTCTCAATACTTTCTCTAGGAAGAGAAAATCAGACAAAAATGCTCCTCCATCCAAAAAATTCAAACCCAATACTCCTCAACCATCCTCATCAAAAGACCAATCCAGTTCACCTCATGACTCTATAGCTCATGGTATTATCAATCTCAATCCATCCAACATTAGTCCAAATGAGCCTAGTGTTGAAAAAGAAAGGGGGAATAGCCCTGACTCTGAAAAAGATGAACCTCAGTTAAGGGGGAACAACAGTCCTCATTCTCCCATTCTGACAGCTATGCCTTTCTCTGGTCATTCCTCACCAATGCCAAGTCCCTCTGATCCATCTCCCTTTCCTGAAAACATCATTAGAGCCTCTGAAGGACTCTCTTTGATAGGAAGACCTGAATTGCTTCCTATAGTTGAGGAATACTTAAAATCTTTACTGAGTGAGGATGATGTGCTGAAAGCCCTTGACCTGATCAAAACCAGAGATGAAGCCAAGAAAGCTACCATTCCTGAGAGTGAAACCCATCCTAAACCTATTGAGCCCATTCAAACCCAAGAAACACCTGATCCTACCCCTGATTCTGAAGCCCAACCTAAACCTGTTGAAACTATTGAAACCCAAGAATCACCTGACCCTACTCCTGATTCTGAAACCCTTCCAGCCTGTGAACCTTGGATTTTGGATAGTGATATTGACTTTTCCTTCCCCTCCATCATGGCTGCCCACCAAAGATTGAAGGAGAATACCCACTTTCCTGAGATTGCCAATCCTAGTTTAATCCCCAATCCTTGGCTATTGAGCAAAAATGCTATTATGATTCATGCAAGGAATAGATGTGGGCTCATTATTTTTGCCCATGAGGAATGGAAAAGGTATAGAGCAGCTCTCCCAAACTCTTTCTTTCAAAAGGCCCCCAGACTACCAAATTTCATGGACATTTCCACCTTCATTGATCGGGAAATTTTGTTCTCCCAACTTCTGTCATCCAACATCAATGAATGCATCTATATGCCCTCATCCCTTGTTTATGCCCTTTGGATTGAACTTGCCAAAGAGATGTACTGGAGGATCTTTCTAACTAAAGCCAAAATCATGGCTGTCATTGCAAAGCCAAGCCTGACAGCTATGTTTCCCCTTACCTCTTCAGTACCTCCTTCTTTCATCCCCCTAAACACCAGATCACTCCAAGCCAATCTTCCTCCATCCTTTAACCCTTCAACCTATGTGCCTCCATACCATGTGACCATCTCAGATATGCAGAAATTCACTAGGTCAATGATAACCAAAATGAGACACATTTTGGAAGTCTCAACTGGATCCAAGTCTGATAAGAAGGCATCTAAAGGGAAAGCTGTTGAGTCTGAGGAAGAAGCTATCAACCTAGGAAAAAGAGCCTCTGGTGCTGCTCCCAATGTTGTTTTGTCCAGTGATGATGAAGAAGATGCTCCTGTGAAACAAGTGCAACAGTTTCCAACCTCTACTGTTCTCACCTCAGATCCACCTCTTCATCCTGCTCAACAACTCATCTCTCTGCAGACAAACCCCTTCTTTTCTAACCTATTTGCAGGAACTAGAGGTCAAAGCTCAAAACCAAAGAAGGTTCCCAAATGGGGTAATCTGAGATTAAGAGATGATGAAGAACCTCTGTCCAAAGCTGTTCTCAAGGAAAGGCAAGATCAATCCTTCTCCTATGATGATGAGATGAGCTGGGAATGGAACAATGAAATGTATTACAGAGGTGTTGATGACAAGATGAGAAAGGTGCTGCTAGCAGAAAGAGAGGAGATCCTTGAAGCCAGAAGAGAAAGAGATGAATTTTCTGATTAGAATATTTTTTCTTTTTTTGGATAAGTCTTTTAAACCCTTCCTTTATTTTCCTGCTTTAAAAATAATTGTTATTTTTGGATAATTTATTTGTTTCAAGCTCTTATGATTGAATCAAGAATATCAGTTCTATCTTCATTGGTATATTAAATTCTTGAGTATCTTGCAGGTTATATCTTTTATTAGATATATTACTTTGCCAAAAAGGGGGAAATTGTTAGGACCTAACTATGAAAACCACAGTTATACAGGGTTTTGACAAAGAAATATATCCTATCCAATGTTATCTGACAGCCAAGATAACATTGGATATTGGACAGCTATGACTCTTCAGCACAACCTTTCTATCAACTGGACAGCAATGATGTAATGATCAAACACCAAGACAAATCACATAAATTAATGTATTTATGTACAAAGGATCATTACATAATCATCAAACACAAATCCTTGTCTCCTAAACCTGCAAACTCTAAAGACTTAGCCTGACAGCTAAGGTTCTCAACAGTAGAGGTCTCAACCCTCTGACAGCTATGATCTTTAACATCAACAGCAGTGAAGCATTCCTGTGATGATCAAGATGTGCCTTGCCCAATCTCTCCATACAGATGTTGCCAGCTCATCTCCATGAAGATTATATAAAATGGTTGCAGATTTACAGCCTGTTATTATCCAGTAATCAAAGCTCTAAATGCAAACACTATTCCACCCATTTGCATTTACTCCTTTATCTCCTCCAACGGCTATATTCCAGCCTATAAAAGGAAACCCTCAAGACTGAAGAAAATGCCCCAAAACACACAACTTTTACAACCTCTTCTTCAACCTTCCACGCCTGCAAACCCTGCAACCAACATTCAAACAATCTGAGACACTTGTAACTGAATTCAGGTGTATAAACTAAAGTTGTAAATCACTTAAGACTGACTTTAAGTGATATTGTAATTTGCTTCGTAACAAGCAAAATCCCTAATAGACTGTACTTATTAGGAAGAGGAAGTTCAAGGAACTTGCCTATCCAATCCTTTGTAAATCTTAAAGGGAACTAGATTTAAGTGAATTGATCTCACTTGTCAAGGTTGACAGTGAGAGTGGACGTAGGAGGAGTAAACTCTGAACCACCTTAAAATTCCTTGTGTTCAATTGGTATTATCACACAACACACACACACATCTACACACACATACACTATTCACTTGTCTTTACATTATTTCAACACTTATTATTCCGCTGCACATTTAACACTTGCCTTTAAAACCAGTTAATATCTGACAGCTAAGATTTCACCTCAGCTGTCAAAGCTTAACTGCCTAACCTTTCAATCTGATTAAAGCAAACAGGACCTTTCAGTTCAGTCCGGTGGTTAAGCCATCCACTATACGCACTGTTTTGACAGTCACTCATTCTCGACAGTGGGACATTAAACAACTTGATGTACGTAATGCCTTTCTTAACGGTATACTACATGAGGATGATTACATGAAACAACCTCCAGGTTTTGTAGATCCGTCTCATCCTACTTATATTTGCAAGCTTCGCAAGGCACTATATGGTTTGAAACAATCTCCACGAGCATGGTTTCAATGCCTCCATGATTTTCTTCTTTGACATGGGTTTGTTAACAGCAAGGCTGATTCTTCCCTCTTTATTCGGCATAGTCATGGTACAACCATCTTTATCCTCGTAGATGTCGATGACATTATTGTTACAAGATCCTCTTCTTCAGGTGTCTCATATGTTATCGATGATATTTGTACCACCTTTGACAACAGCAGATTAGGTGACTTGAGTTATTTCTTGGGACTTGAGGCAACTAGGGACAATGGTACTCTTCATCTTTGTCAGATCGTTATGCTTTGGATCTTCTCGACAGATTCAATATGGTGAGTTGTAAACCTATTTCTAGTCCAGTTCTGCCTCATTCTTGGCTTTCCATCAAGGATGGTGACCCGCTTCCTGATCCTACCACGTTTTGTAGTCTTGTTGGAGGCCTTCAGTACCTTACTCTTACTCGACCTGATATCGCCTTCGCCGTTAATCAGGTTTGTCAATTTATGCATCAGCCACGCACATCTCATCTTGCAGCAGCCAAGCGCATACTTCGTTTCATAAAAGGTACCATGACATTGGGACTTTCATTTCATCCATCGTCGGACTTCTCTGTTCGCGCATATTCTGATTCTGATTGGGCTGGCGATCCTGATGATCGACGATCTACGACTGGTGCATGCATTTTTATTGGTCCTAACCTTGTCTCTTGGACTGCTAAGAAGCAGACCACAGTTTCTCGATCAAGTAGTAAAGCCGAGTACCGAGCCCTCGCAACCACAACAGCAGAGCTTCATTGGTTTTCCTTCTTGTTTCGTGAACTTCATATCCCATTTGGCACTCCTTCTCTCTTTTGTGACAATATTTCCGCTTTACATATGGCTCGTAATCCAATTTTTCACGCTCGCACTCGTCACATAGAGATCGACTATCATTTCATTCGTGAATTGGTTAACCGAGGCTTTCTTCAGTTACATTATGTCTCCTCGGAAGACCAACTTGCGGATCTATTCACAAAAGGGCTGGCCACACCTCGGTTTCATGCTCTCTCTGTCAAGCTTCGTCTACCTTACGGTCGTCTAGCTTGAGGGGGGGTATTAGACGAGATATTCTCTCCGGGAATCATGGGATATGATTGTTGTATTTTAGGATATATATTATGACTAGTTTAGTAAAATCTTGTATACAGGGAAGTTTATTCTCCTACCATGTTTAGGAGTCTCTATGATTTGTATATATGTACTAGTTATCACAATGAATAAGACACGGCAGAAAATTATTCTATTCTCTCTTCCTTCCGCTTCTCACTCTAACAATAATGAGAGGAATAAGAATGCAGTCGTGAGCAGCTCTTTTTTTAACGGGGGAATGGATTCCAGAGAGAAATTAGACTAACTATTTTCCAAAATAGAAAGAGAAAAAGACGACCTTGAGGTTGGTGGGAGTGGCGGAGTAAGCCTTTGTCGCCGCCGTCGTGATTGCCGTCATCATCCGAGTCATTGTTAATTGATTTAGATATCAAATGGCCTATTAGCTCAGCTAGTTAGAGCGTCGTGCTAATAACGCGAAGTTCGCAGGTTCGAGACCTGCATGGGCCATCACTGTTTTATATTTACTGTATTTCATTTTCTCTAACTGACGTTTTAAATTTAACAGACTTAACAGAGATGATGCCTAATGGATGTTAGGAACTTCACCGAAATTATAAATTTAACCGAAGCTTAACATAGATTACAAATATGCCTAATGGATGTTAGGAACTTAACATATCCATTATTAAAAGGCATAATTGACGTTAGACACTTAACAGAGATGTTAGAAACTCGAAAAAAACATCCAAGGCACAATTTAATAAGGACTTGACAGATTTTTTTATTTTTATTTTTAACTAAATCTTAAGAGAGATATCTTTTTTACCAAAAACTTAACAGAGATGTTAAAAACATAAACGATGCATTAAGCAATCAACAAAAATCTTAAGTATGCACACTAAAATACCAGTTAGCCCTATGACGCGAAATATTAAAATTTAGAAAAAAAAAAAAACTAATTGTGCTCATTAAAAAACCAACTACGCCTATAGCTTTTAAAAACAAACAAACAAATTTCATAAGACGACAAAACGAGCTGGTCAACGGATCGGTCCTAGACAAGCCCAAAACCGGTGAGGCCGGCTGGTCAACCGATCGGTCCTAGCTAAGCCCAAAACCGGGGAGGCCCGCATCAAACGATTTGGGTAACCCGTAGAATTGCATAATTGTAAAACTGCTCCTCTATTGAAGGTTATGTATTGTTATGCATTACAACAAATCAAAATTACAATTACATTTCTGTTATCAGCAGATTAGATTGTTGTGCAATCGCAGCGGAAGCCAATTGA
This sequence comes from Adenophora triphylla var. japonica, assembly GCA_022495995.1. Taxonomy (NCBI): domain Eukaryota; kingdom Viridiplantae; phylum Streptophyta; class Magnoliopsida; order Asterales; family Campanulaceae; genus Adenophora; species Adenophora triphylla. The sequence goes on along the minus strand of JAFEMH010000297.1, from coordinate 33,095 downwards.
CAATAACAAAGAACACAATTGAGAAATCGAAAGAGAAAAGAGATGGAAATCAATTTGGGGTTTGAATCACTGCCTTTGTATTATGTGCAATATCTTTCTTAACTTTTACATAGGGTTATAACAAGTATTTATACTAACAAACCCTAGCCCAAAACTAAGACTAGAAAAACACAAAAGCCCGTGAAACAAAGCCCCCCGGCTGGCCTTGAGGCGCCGGCCTCAAGGCAACCCATGCGGCCGCCTCAGCAACCACAAACCAAGGCCTCAGCTTCGGCCTCCCAGGCGCCCGCCTCTCCAAGATCCATGTGCCCGCCTCAAAGCTGCAACAAGGAGCCCCTAGCCACGGCGTTCCAGGCATCCGCCTCACTCTATGTGGGGCGCCCACCTCAAGCCTTCCTGAAAATGTGAGCCACATCCTACAATCTCCACCTTGGCGAGCATTCACCCAACCCAATCAGAAGATACAAGGAACCAGCTCGAACCTCCCTATCTCTAACAGCTAGATATGTGCAACAAGTCCAAACAATGCTTGAACTTGTCGGTAGTAACCGGCTTCGTCAACATATCAGCAGCATTCTCCGTAGTGTGAACCTTCTCTAGCACAACCTCACCCATATCAATCAACTCCCGAATCTTGTGAAACCGAACATCAATATGCTTCATCCGTTGATGATAAATGTGATTCTTTGCCAAGAAAATCATGCTTTGACTGTCACAAAGCAACTTCACTCCACCTTGCTCAATGCCCAACTCGTTGACCAAACACCGAAGCCATAAGGCATCCTTTGCAGCTTCAACTGCTGCCATGTACTCCGCTTCCGTTGTAGACAATGCAATAATCGAATGAATCATAGATCTCGAACATATGGGTCCACCACCAAGAGTAAACGCATAACCCGTAGTCGACCTCCTCCGATCCAAGTCACCCGCATAATCTGAATCCACATATCCCACAACAGAAAGCTCCTCACTCTTATCTCCAAACATGATGCCATAATCCATAGTGCCCTTCAAATATCTGAGAATCCACTTGACTGCTTCCCAATGTTGTTTACCCGAATTCGCCATATACTTGCTAACCACACTAATAGCTTGCGCCAAATCTGGCCTCGTGCAAACCATAGCATACATGAGACATCCCACTGCGCTTGCATAGGGAACCTTTGACATACTCTGAATTTCTTCAGTAGAACTCGGGGAATCTGAGGCAGATAAATTAAAATGACTCGCTAATGGTGTCTTCACAGGTTTTGCATCCCGCATATTGAACCTCTCCAACACCTTCTCCACATAGCCGGCTTGAGACAGCCACAAACTCCTAGATTTTCTGTCTCGGTGAATCTCCATCCCAAGAATCTTCTTGGCTTCCCCCAAATCCTTCATGTCAAATTTTGTACTCAACAAGGCCTTCATCTGATTGACCTCGTTCTTACTCCTACCCGCGATAAGCATATCATCCACATACAGTAACAGAAAAATAAAAGAACCATCATCAAGGCTCTTCACATACACGCAGCATTTATACTCACAACGCTTGTAGCCAATACGTACCATGTAGGAGTCAAACCTCGTATACCACTGCCTCGGAGACTGCTTCAGCCCATAAAGTGACTTCTTCAATCTACAAACCAAACGCTCCTGCCTGGGCTCCGTGAACCCATGTGGTTGCTCCATGAAAATCTGCTCATGCAACTCACCATGTAGAAACGCAGTTTTCACATCCATCTGCTCCAACACCAAATCATAGTGCGCTACAAGACCCAACACAATCCAAATGGAAGTATGACTCACAACAGGCGAAAAAATCTCATTATAATCCACCCCCTCTCGCTGCAAATACCCCTTTGCTACCAAATGAGCCTTGAACTTTTCCCCCTCTTTTTCTGATACTGCCTCCTTCCGCTTGAAAACCCACTTGCAACCAATAGCACGCTTCCCTTTAGGAAGCTCCACCAAATCCCATGTATCATTCTTGTACAATGACTCCATCTCCTCCACCATAGCAGTTACCCACTTGTCCTTTTTTGGACTGTTTATAGCCTCCTTAAAAGTACTTAGGTGTCCACTACTAAGAACAAGAACATATAAAGCCATGTCTTTAAACCCATATCTTACCGGTGGCTTGATTACTCTCTTAGGTCTCCCAACTGAAGTACTAGCCACTTCTTGTGTGATTGCCTCTAACTCCGGAAGAGTGAGATCCGCATCAATATTATCCTCACGTAGCTACACCTCAATAACTTGCTTCTCGCCCTCTTTGCTTTCTGGCACCTTCTCCTTATCATCTTGAGTAAACTTCAACATAGCCTTTTCATCAAAGACTACATCCCTACTAATCACCACCTTGCTTAACTTGGGATCCCAAAGCTTGTATCCTTTCACACCTGTTTCATACCCGAGAAAGACACACTGTTTTGACTTTGGGTCAAGCTTCGACCGCTCTTCACCAGGAATATGCACATAGGATGGACACCCAAACACCAGGATATCAGTGAAGTCTACCTCATTACCCGTCCATACCTCCTCCGCAAACATGTTGTCCAAAGAGACTCTAGGTGATCTGTTAATCAAGAAACATGCCATACTTACCGCATCAGCCCAAAAGTTCTTTGCCAATACCGCATTGAATCGTAGACACCTAGCCCTTTCCACAATAGTTCTATTCATCCTCTCAGCCACACCATTTTGCTGTGGTGTCTTGCGTACCATGTAGTGCCTCTTGATTCCATTCTCCCTACAAAACTTCTTGAACTTGCTATCTGTGTACTCTGTCCCATTATCACTCCTCAAACACTTGATTTTTCGCCCTGTTTGATTTTCCACTTCAGCTTTCCACACCTTGAACTTCTCAAAAGTTTCTGACTTGTGCCTCATGAAGTAAACCCAAAATTTCTTCGAAAAGTCATCAATAAACGTCACGAAGTAATAATGTCCTCCTCTAGACTCTGTTCTGACCGGCCCCCACACATCTGAATGAACATAATCGAGAATGCCCTTTGTTGTATGCTTAACCGTCTTGAATTGCACCTTGTTCTGCTTTCCAAGAACACAATACATGCAAAACTCCAGTTTACATGTTTTCACACCCTTCAACAACTTACGTTTATGAAGTTCCCGCATTCCCTTTCACCCATGTGACCAAGCCTCATATGCCATAGAAGGGCATCAGTATCAGCCTCAGACTCAACAGATGTGACTCCACCTACAACCGTGCTTCCTAGCAACCTGTAAATGTTCTTGGAGACCTTCTCACCCTTCATCACAACCATGGCACCCTTCACTACTTTCAATGCTCCACCTTGTGCTTTATAGGGCATACCATTAGCATCCAAGGTACCCAATGAAATCAGATTTTTAGAAACCTCCGAAACATGTCTAACATCACATAACGTTCTAACTACACCATCATACATCTTAATTCTTATAGTTCCTATGCCAACAATTTTACAAGTAGCACAATTACCCATAGTAACTATACCAGAATTAACTGACCTGTAGGTATCGAACCAATCACGATTCACCGTCACATGAAACGAACATGCTGAATCCAAAATCCAACCATCAGCCGGGTGCTCCACAGCTGATGAAGTTGTGAGCATATCTCCATCCACATCCTCCGAGCAATCTTCAACCACATTTGACTGACTTAGAAGATCCTTCCTTGCCTTTACCGTTCCCCTTCTTCGGACAATTCTGCCTCTTATGCCCCTTCTGCCCACACTTGAAACAATTCCCCTTGTACTTCTTCCTTGACTGAGAACGAGAATTTTGCCTCTGCGAGTTATCTCGAAACTGGGATCTCCCACGTTCCTGATTTTCCTTCACAAATAACCCCTCACCCGCAGGTTCATCAACGGACTTCTTCCGTTTATGAAAAGCTAGAAGAGCTTCTGTGACCAGTTGCAATTCCACAGTCTCCTTCCCCCACGTCAACGTAGTAAAAAGATTTTCGTATGTTGAAGAATTGGGCAACAAATTTAACAGCATCAACGCCTTGTCCTCATCCTCGAACTTTACCTCCACCCTAACCAAATCATTGAGAATTTGATTAAACGTGTGTAAATGAGATTCTAGGTCAGAACCCTCTACCATCTTAAGCCCATACAGCCGTTGCTTAAGATGCAATTTGTTCGAGATGGATTTCGACAAATACCTAGCCTCCAAAATCTCCCAAACCTTCGTTGGTGATTCCTCATCGATCACGTGATACACCACCTCATCCCCAAGGCACTGCCGTATAGAGGATATAGCCCACTCTTGCAACTCCTTCCATGGACCTTCTTCGATATCATCAGGTTTATCCAGATATCGAAGAACCTTTCCCAAGCCTGCTTGAATCAGAAAATCCTTCACCCTCCTTTTCCATAAAGCAAAGTTTCCATGCCCATCAAACTTCTGAACATCGGACTTCATGGTGATAGAATTCCCCCAGACATTGCAGCCGTGCTCTGATACCAGTTGTTTTACAATCGCAGCGGAAGCCAATTGACAATAACAAAGAACACAATTGAGAAATCGAAAGAGAAAAGAGATGGAAATCAATTTTGGGTTTGAATCACTGCCTTTGTATTATGTGCAATATCTTTCTTAAATTTTACATAGGGTTATAACAAGTATTTATACTAACAAACACTAGCACAAAACTAAGACTAAAAAAAAACAAAATCCCGTGAAACAAATCCCCCCGGCTAGCCTTGAGGCGCCCACCTCAAGGCAACCCATGCAGCCACCTCAGTAACCACAAACCAAGGCCTCAGCTTTGGCCTACCAGGTGCCCGCCTCTCCAAGCTCCATGCGCCCGCCTCAAAGCTGCAACATGGATCCCCTAGCCACGGCGTTCCAGGCGTCTGCCTCACTCTATGTGGGGCGCCCGCCTCAAGCCTTCCTGAAAATGTGAGCCACATCCTACACAGATCTTCTAAAGATCTTACAAACTACTTTTCCAAGCAAAGTCAACACTCGGCAGTCAAACCTGTTTCCATTGAATTAAGGCCTTCCCATCTGTCCTCTCCTCTCCGAAGGCCACTCCAAGAACTACAGATCATAATTGCATAAATTTACAAACATAAATGGTTGAACACTTAAATGAATACATTTTCCAACTGAGCTAGCAAAAACCAGGCATGTTGTTCCAGCAGTGTGTCCCTTGGTCCACTTCATGTTAGGATTCGGAGAGCACGAAACTTCTCTTGGTTGGTCACTGTGATCTTGGGATCATCCATATGAATCCATGAAACTCCAGACGAACCAGAAAACGGGTATTTATCATAGTTGCTACACTTCAATGCCTGCAACATCAGAGTTCGTTAATTCAAGAATTCAAATACTGAACAGTCCGTCATTTCAAGAATCAAGAACTCAAATAAATGAACAGATACTTGGATTTCAATCTTTATCATCAGGGAACATATGGGGAAATAGATAGAGAGAGGGTTTGCAGGAAGGAGAACTTTGGGTTGTCTGGGTTTTAAGATAAAGGCAGAGAGATTTTGGCCCGTTAATCTCACAATTGCTAACTGCAAGTTTGGTTAGGAATTGCAAGGTTATAGAAAGCTTAATCTATAATTTAAAGACAAAAACTTATGTGAGAACAGGGATACCCGGCTCATCTATGAGACGGGTCATTCTGACCCGAAACCCGCTCCATCACCCGACCCATCACCCGGAGTATAAATAGATGAACCCGCCCAAAAAACACATAATACATGCAGTAAAAAAGGTGAGTATTGTTCGATAAGCTTCAGCGACCATCTCTCTCCTTCAATTGCTCATTCTCATTTTTCTCTCCGGCAGTAACCGTCGTTCAACTTTTCGATAACCCCTTTCAAGTCGATTTTCTTCCTTAAAAGCTTTTCGTAGAGTTCCATTAGGTTTTTGTTCGAAGTTTTGGTAAGATTTTCCCCAATTTTTTTTTTTCAAATTTCATGTCATTTTTTACATCATTTTTGTTTGATGTGCGACTCTTGCATTTTATGCTTTGTTTTTGTCTTTTTGTTTTTAATTTCAAGTCGATTTTGGTAACATTCTTCATTTCTACGGTTAGAGATGTTGTTGTTTGGTTGTACTTTTTGTGGTTTTTCATATTTTATTGTGTTTTTATATGAAATTTGTTGTAATGCATGTTATTTATTTTGTATTTTTCTATTGTTGTTGCTGTTTTGGTTCTTTTTTTTGTTGTTTTTTTTGTTGTTTTTTTTTTGCTTTTTTGGTTATTTTCTAGGGTTAGATATGTTGTTTGTTTTTGTTATGTTTTTGTTGATGTATATATATGTGTGGTATCTGAGTTTTGTCCTGTAGTATTACTTTTTGGGGTGTAGGTGTTCACATGATGGTGTAATAGTTAGAATAAGATAATATTATAGTGTTGACTTAAAGTAATAGTTTGTTTATAGGTGTTCATATGATTGTGTAATAGTCAGAATAAGATATATTTTGAGTAATACTTCTCAGTTATTTAAGTAATAGTTGGTATTGCTATAAGTAATAGTACTACACTTTTTAAAGTAATAGTGTTATTTTGAGTAATACTTTACATTGTTTAAGTAATATACATAATATGTAAATATAATATTGATATTATTTTAAAGTAATAGTTGGTTTATAGGTGTTCATATGATTGTATAATAGTCAGAATAAGATAATGTAATAGTGTTGACAATCATTATGTAATAGTTATATATTTGTTAATGTAATGTTTTTTAGTACTAAAATTTTGTTTTGTTGTTTTTTAATGGATATAGAATGATGCGTAACGTTAAACAGTTTAGGAAAGGGCAGAGGAGATCATCAAGGATTTCATCTTTTTCTAGTAGAAAGCGGATTAAACAATCAAGCCCATTTTATCTTGTCGTTAGCTCTGATTCTGATCAATCATCTGATTCTGATCAATCTCCTGAACTATGTATGTTTTTATTAAGCCTTATTTAGTAAATTATGATTACTTAACTTTTTATTCTGATTATATTTACACTATAATGTCAGTTACTCGGATGGAAAAAGGATTGGTTGATTATAGTTATGATGATGATGATAAAGATACATCAATGGATAGATCTTTGGTTCTTTATTAACCTGTTTCTCAAGTAGTTATTGAAGGGGATATATGGGAGGATACCACCGATGGAGTAAAATAGAGTGATGAAGCTTCTGTTGGTGGTGGAAGCATTAGAGTAAAACAAAGGGATGAAGCCTCTGTTGTTAAAGAAAATGATGAACGTAGTGGTGGTGGTCTCGTACTATCACTGGAAAAAAAAAGATGGTAAAGTTGTTCGTATTAAGCAATCTGCAAAGAGACGTCGGCTTATGAAGAAAGATTATGAAAACAGATCGAAGGATAATGTTGATAGAGAGAGAGAGAGATGATGATTTTAAGGAAAAGTTGGATGAAGAGCATACTACCAGAAATGTTGTCACTAGATCTTCATCAAAACTTTGTAGTGAAGAAAATGTGGAGGTGGAAAAGAAAGCAAAGGAAAAGCATACTCCAAGAACAGTTGTTACAAGATCTTCTCCGAAAGAAAAAGGTGTTGTTACAAGGTCTTCTCTTTCACCCAAAAATTTGAAAGAGAAGAATGTGCATGGGAAGAAGGAGAAGGAGTTGAAGAAAGTGCCTGGGAAGAAGGGCAAGGATGAAAAAGTTGTTGAGGAGATGCAGAAGGAAATGAAGGAAGGACAAAGGTGTTGTTACAAGGTCTTCACCAAAAAATGTGAAGAATGTGGCTGGGAAAAAGGAAAAGGAGTTGAAGAAAAAGTCTGTTCATTTGAAGAAGGAGAAGGATATCAAGGAAAAAACGGTAAAATCTGATGTGAAATTTGAAAAAGGATCGAAAAGAGCTGCAATTGTTGATTTGGAGGGAAGTGATTTGAAGAAAATGAAAACTGACAGGTTAGTAATGAGTAATATTTGTAATGTTTTATAAGTAATAGATAATGCTTCATAATATAATATTAGTTTTATAAATAAGTAATAGTTGATAATTCTTATTAGTAATATATACTGTTTCATAATGTAATATCAGTTTTATATAAGTAATAGTTGATAATGCTTTGAGTATTAATTTAAGTTTAATCAAGTAATAAGTGTTTTTTTTATAGGCCGCCATTTATTTCAAAGAGCGTTGGCTTGGGATAACCGAGATGGTTAAGACCTTTATTTCTGATCAAAGGAAAGCAGTTATTAGTATGGGATTTGGAGGTCTTCTTGAGATGAAAGTGAAGAGTGTTAATCTTTCAATTGCAAAGTGGATGGTTGAGAGGTTCAATGGGGCTTCTAGGATTCTTGATGCATCTAATGGTGAGCTTATTCAGTTAACTGCTGAGGATTATTGTGATGTTTTTTTAATTACCAATTAGTGATCTTAAAGTCGTTTCATACAAGCACAAAGATGATCAACCTGAGGCTTATACTCACTTTAAAAATGAGTATGGTCTTACAGTTAAGAGTACTGTGAAAGACTTGAGGAATATTTTGACTTTTGATATTGCTGGTTAGTTTGGTGATGATTTTAAGATTTTGTTTGCCCTGTATTGTTTGTCAAGTTTCTTTGTGCCAAGGGGTAATTATACTGTTGTGTTGCCCCTGTTGAAGACTTTGTTTGATGTGCAGAATATTGCGAAGTACGATTGGTCATCTTATTGTTTTGATAAGCTATGTAATTCCATCCACAAGTACCACACCCAGTCGAAAACACATCTTCGAGGGTGTTTGGTGGCTTTTACTATAATTTATCTCCATCGCTTGAATTGGAGGGGTACTGTTTCGCCAACTACACTCCCACTTATCAAACATTGGACCAGTGACAAAATCTTGGAAAGAGTTTTGCAACAAAAGAAATCAGGTTCTTTTGGTAATGGTTTCTGGGTCAAGGATGTTTATCCTATCACACAAAAAGTGGTTATTTCGATTGATGATTGTGAGACAGAGAAGATGGAGAAGGAGGACATTGCTCCTGATGTTGGTGCTAGAACTGATGATTTTGTGAAAAATATTATTGATGAAATAAACAGTGAGGGTTTGGGATTGTATGAGGAAGTTTAAGAGAAAGATGGAAGATATATAAAGTTTGGTATTCCAAAAGGTCTTCAAACAAATGAAGATATCAAAAAGTCTGCGAAGGATGTAAGTATTTTTTTTTATGTTACTTTATGTATTGCCATATATTATTTCATGTTGTTTATGGATTACATTATTTATTACATCTATTATATTATATATAGTTATATATTATATTATGTGTTTCTAATTATTACTCTTAATTTTCAGAATTTTCATGAAATTTTTATGTTGATGAAGAGGGACATGGGAATAGTTTTTGATCATTATATGCACAGTCTCAAGGGTTTGAAGGACAATGTTCCCAAGGTTTATCAAGTGCACTACACAGATTCACAAAAGGAGGATAGGTTTTGGAGTAGTGAGGAAGTTCTCAAGATCGTAGATGCAGCATGTGAGAGAATGAATCAGATGAGGAAGATGAGCGATGATATGCCAAGTTTTGTGCTGCTTTCGCCCTCAGAATTTAACACCCCATTTCAGACAAAATTCAACATTTTTGATGATGATCAGACGATAGATATTGGTTTGTGTGGTGAGGAAGATGAATCCATTCGAGAAGCCATCAAATCTGTGGAGAAGTTTGATTGGCCAAATGGATTTTATGATCCTTTGACAATTACTACTTGTGTCATTGCTGAAAGGACCGATTTTGTTTCCAGTTTTATGACACAAAACAAAAGATTTTTTGTGAATAGTGATTTGAGAGATAAACATATTATTGATTTTTGTATGTTTGATGTTAATGATTTCTATGATGGGTAAGTTTAATTATTATTTCTCTAATTATATTTTTGTTTTATAAATTGAAATACTAATGTCTTATTTTTTTTATTTTTTTTTTCATTCAGGGAAATGCTGATGTTCAGGCTTCAAGATGCTGACGAATACCCATGTTATGTATTCAAGAAAGATATAATTACTATGAACATGAAGAAATGGGTGTTTGTTAATATCATTGTTGCCTGGACTGTTATTTTAAACAAAGAGAAGAAGGATGGGAAACGGGTGTTCTTAAATCTGTCGCATTGTGTAAGTAATAATTGTTTTACCAACTGTTTTCATTTTGAGTAATACTTCTCATTTGTTTAAGTAATAGTTGGTATTGCTATACTCCCTCCGTCCCACAATACTTGACACACATTTCTATTTTGGGCGTCCCACTGATAAGTCACACTTCCTAAAATGGCAAAGAATCTTTACTATTCCCTCCACTCATTCTCTCTCCTACATTATTTTAATACTCACAACACCATTATAATTTACTATTCTCTCCACTCATTCTCTCTCCTACTTAACTATCTACACTCACAACACATCAACCTTTTTACTTTTTCCTTAATTCCCGTGCGGAACAGTAACTGTGTCAAGTATTACGGGACGGAGGGAGTATGTAATAGTACTACACTTGGGAAGTAATAGTGTTATTTTTTTTTTAACTAATAATAGTGTTAGGAACTGTTTTCATTTTGAGTAATACTTCTCATTTGTTTAAGAATAGTTGGTATTGCTATAAGTAATAGTACTACACTTGTGAAGTAATAGCGTTATTTTTTTAAACTAATAATAGTTTTAGGAACTGTTTTCATTTTGAGTAATACTTCTCATTTGTTTAAGTAATAGTTGGTATTGCTATAAGTAATAGTACTACACTTGTGAAGTAATAGTGTTATTTTTTTTTTAACTAATAATAGTTTTAGGAACTGTTTTCATTTTGAGTAATACTTCTCATTTGTTTAAGTAATAGTTGGTATTGCTATAAGTAATAGTACTACACTTGTGAAGTAATACAACAACAACAACAACAAAGCCTTAGTCCCAAAATAATTTGGGGTCGGCTAACATGAATCATCATATGTTATCGTGAAAAATAAATAAATAAATAAATAAATAAATAAATAAATAAAATTAAATTAAATTAAAAAATAAAAATAAATAAAAAATACAAAAATAAATAAAAAAAAAAAAATCAACCCCCCACATGGATTTTTGCCCTCCACTTCGGCCTCTTCAACACCATACTTTCATCCACTCCAAGTAAATTCATATCATTTTCAATTACTCTAATCCAAGTTTGTTTGGGTCTTCCCCTACCCCTCGCCATTTTCTCATTTCTCCACTTTGTTAGGCCTCCTAACCGGTGCATCACTCGGTCTCCTTCTCACATGTCCAAACCACCGTAGACGATTTTCCCTCATTTTATCCTCAATGGGCGCAACTCCTACTTTACCTCTGATCACCTCATTCCCCAACCTATCCTTTCTTGTATGACCGCACATCCATCGAAGCATACACATCTTCGCCACATTCATCTTATGCACGTGACACTTGTTTCACGGCCCAACATTCGGTGCCGTAAAGCAATGCGGCCTAATTGCCGTGCGGTAGAATTTTCCCTTTAATCTATTGGGCATGCCGCGATCACATAGAAACCCCGTAGCACTCTTCCACTTCAACCAACTCCGCTTTAATCCTATGAGCCACATCTCCATCTAATTCTCCATCCTTTTGGATAATGGATCCAAGATATCGAAAAAACTCGAAGCTTGGATAATATTTCCATCAAATGTGACCGCCCCGCCTCCCTACTTCCAACTCGCTAAACTTACACTCCAAATATTCAGTCTTGCTTCGCTAATCGAAAACCTCTATATTCCAAAGTGTGTCTCCACAACTCCAATTTACTTTCAACACCCTCTCTTGTCTCATCAATCGGCACAATATCATCTCGCGAACAAAGATACACTTTGGTATATCATCTTGGGTGACCTCGTCAATTCGTCCATTATCAAAGCAAAAAGAAAGGGGCTAAGTGCGGAACCTTGATGCACTCCAATCTTTATAGGGAACTCTTCGGTCCTTCCCAACACTAGTCTCGTACACAAGTACTAACTCCATTATACATGTCCTTGATAATATCAATATATTTCTTTGAAACACCCTTCTTTGCTAATGCCCACCAAAGTACCTCTCTTGGCACTTTATCTTATGCCTTCTCCAAATCAATGAAAACCATATGCAAATCTTTCTTTTGATCCCGATATTTCTCCATGGTTTGTCTCATAAGATATATTGCCTCCATAGTCGATCTTCCTGGCATAAACCCAAATTGGTTATCCGAAATATCCACGATTTTTCTCACCTTTGTGCAATCACTCTTTCCCAAAGTTTCATAGTATGGCTCATTAGTTTGATCCCGATAATTGGCATAATCTTGGACATCACCGTTATTCTTATACAAAGGGATCAGAGTACTCTTCCGCCACTCCAATGGCATTGTGTTAACTCTCCATATCTTGTTAAATAGCGTTGTTAACCAATCTACTCCCCTCTCCCGAAACATCTCCAAACCTCAATTGGTATACCCTCCGGTCCAACGGCTTTCTTCAATCTCATCTTTTTCATTGCCATTTCCACTTCACTCTTTCGAATTCTCCGCATAAAATCTCGATTAACCATACTCGAAGAGATATTTAGATCTCCAACATCCCCGCTCTTGACCGCCATTGAACAAGTTATCAAAGTACGAACTCCATCTATCTTTTATCTCTTTATCCTCGACTAAAACTCTTTGGTCTACATCCTTCACACATTTAACCGTCCCAATATCTCGGTGTCCTCTTATCCCTCATACGAGCGAGTCTCGTAGATGTCCTTTTCCCCTTCTCTTGTATCCAACTTATCATAAAGTTTCGATTCACCTTTGCTCTTGCGTCTCTTACTGCTTTCTTAGCATCTCTTCTAGCTTCCTTATACGTCTCATAGTTCTCGTCGCTCCTACATTTTCCCAATAATTTGTAGCATTCTCGCTTGCACTTTATTGCTTGTTTTACTTCCTCGTTCCACCATGATGTGTCCTTACTTGGTGGCCCATTTCCTCTAGATTCTCCAAGGACTTCTTTCGCCACCTCCTTTATGGTATGTACCATCTTAGTCCAAGTCGAATCTATATCCATATCCTCCATATTATCCGCCCAAATACCGGTATCGACCATCTTAGCTACAAATTTCGGTTGATTTTCCCCTTGAAGTCTCCACCACTTGATTCTAGGGTCTACTGTTATTTTCTCTTCCTCGAAATTCTCTTACTTCGAAAATCAAGTACCACCGCCTATGTTGAGTTGCTTTGTGCTCTCACCGGAACAACCTTGCAATCTGTATAACTCTTTCTACAAGTATTTCTTACTAAGAAGAAGTCAATCTGACTCGCATTACCTCCACTCCTATAGGACACCAAGTGAGATTCTCTCTTCTTAAACCAAGTGTTCATTATACTCAAGTCATATGCCAACGCAAAGTCCAGGATACTATTTCCTCGCTTCATTCCTCTCTCCAAAACCAAATCCTCCATGTATGCTCTCAAAGCCATATCGACTAGACCCCACATGTCCGTTCGGATCACCACCAATCACTAATTTCTCACCACTAGGTACTCGTTGCACTACCTCCTCCAAATCTTCCCGGAACACTTGTTTAATAGAAGCATCCAACCCTACTTGTGGTGCGTAGGCGGAAATAATAGTTATAATCTCATCACGTATCACTAGTTTAATGCCCATAATTCGATCACTCTTCCTGTACACTTCCACCACATCATTAATATACTCCTTATCAATAATGATACCCACTCCATTTCTACCCTTATCCTTTCCTGAGTACCAAAGCTTAAAACCCCAAGGCGATATTTCTTTTGCTTTCTCTCCAACCCACTTAGTTTCCTGTAAACACATTATGTGAATCTTCCTCCTCCTCATAACTTCCACCACCTCTGCTGATCTCCCTGTCAATGATCCAATGTTCCAAGTTCCAAAGCGCATCCTACTACCCTTACACCTACCATGGACTAGCTTCTTTACCCGCACTCGTCCGTAAGGCGGGAACCCTTGCATATTTGACACCACCCCCGTGCGAACAGATGGCGCGTCGCTTCCGGGCGACGACCTAGCAACATTTGCATACTTGTCACTACACCCAGGTCTTTGAAGTGTAGCGCACCCTTGCATATTTGACACCACCCTCGAGCGAAGAGATGGCGCGTCGCTTCCGGGCGACGACCTAGCAACCTTTGCATACTTATCACTACACCCAGGTCTTTGAAGTGTAGCGCGTCGCTGCTGAGGAAACGCCCCAACGATATTCATAATCCGATTCATGTCATGTTAATGTGACAAAAATTTTACGCTGGCTGTCACATGCCTACCGCAACCCTCACCCTTTATCCTGACTTGGGACAGGCAAGGATAAATCCTTGGTGGGTTTTACACTTGTGAAGTAATAGTGTTATTTTTTTTTTTAACTAATAATAGTGTTAGGAACTGTTTTAATTTTGAGTAATACTTCTCATTTGTTTAAGTAATATTTGGTATTGCTATAAGTAATAGTACTACACTTGTGAAGTAATAGTGTTATTTTTTTTTAACAAATAATAGTGTTAGGAACTGTTTTCATTTTGAGTAATACTTCTCATTTGTTTAAGTAATAGTTGGTATTGCTATAAGTAATAGTACTACACTTGTGAAGTAACAATGTTATTTTTTTTTTAACTAATAATAGTTTTAGGAGCTGTTTTCATTTTGAGTAATACTTCTCATTTGTTTAAGTAATAGTTGGTATTGCTATAAGTAATAGTACTACACTTGTGAAGTAATAGTGTTTTTTTTTAACTAATAATAGTTTTAGGAACTGTTTTCATTTTGAGTAATACTTCTCATTTGTTTAAGTAGTAGTTGGTATTGCTATAAGTAATAGTACTACACTTGTGAAGTAATAGTGTTTTTTTTTAACTAATAATAGTGTTAGGAACTGTTTTAGTTTTGAGTAATACTTCTCATTTGTTTAAGTAATAGTTGGTATTGCTATAAGTAATAGTACTATACTTGTAAAGTAATTGTGTTATTTTTTTAACTAATAATAGTGTTAGGAACTGTTTTCATTTTGAGTAATACTTCTCATTTGTTTAAGTAATAGTTGGTATTGCTATAAGTAATAGTACTACACTTGTGAAGTAATAGTGTTATTTTTTTTTAACAAATAATAGTGTTAGGAACTGTTTTCATTTTGAGTAATACTTCTCATTTGTTTAAGTAATAGTTGGTATTGCTATAAGTAATAGAACTACACTTGTGAAGTAATGGTGTTATTTTTTTTTAACTAATAATAGTTTTAGGAACTATTTTCATTTTGAGTAATACTTCTCTTTTGTTTAAGTAATAGTTGGTATTGCTATAAGTAATAGTACTACACTTGAGAAGTAATAGTATTTTTTTTTTAACTAATAATAGTTTTAGAAACTGTTTTCATTTTGAGTAATACTTCTCATTTGTTTAAGTAGTAGTTGGTATTGCTATAAGTAATAGTACTACACTTGTGAAGTAATAGTGTTTTTTTTAACTAATAATAGTGTTAGGAACTGTTTTAATTTTGAGTAATACTTCTCATTTGTTTAAGTAATAGTTGGTATTGCTATAAGTAATAGTACTACACTTGTGAAGTAATAGTGTTATTTTTTTTAACTAATAATAGTTTTAGAAACTGTTTTCATTTTGAGTAATACTTCTCATTTAATTAAGTAATAGTTGGTATTGCTATAAGTAATAGTATTACACTTGTGAAGTAATAGTGTTATTTTTTTTTAACTAATAATAGTTTCTATCTTAATTTTTTGAAAGGCCTACTTGGACCTTATTGTGAATGGCGTGGGAATTGATGTTTCTAAAATGGAGTCGAATGTAAGAGATTCTTTCAAGCAATCTCTTAAAATTGTTAATGTGGATGCGAAGACGGCTGAAATGGTTAGTACATTTGTTAATATAGTTATACTTTTCATTTTTTCAGTTTTCTGTATTAATTTTACTTTATAATAAAACTTCCAATGTTCTCTTATTTGTATTGTAGATTTTTGTTCCGATTAACATCCGAGAGCACTACTATTGTATTATTTTGAATTTCAAGTTGGGCAAGGTTCAAGTCATTGATAATCGAGATTATGATGACAGAATTTTGTTTGAGCCAGAAATTCAGAAAATATATCAAGATATTGCAAAAACAGTGGTATGTACTTATAAATAATGTAGTGGTTGTTTTTTATATTATTTTTGTATATCATCTGTTTAATAGAGTTTTTTTTATTATTATTATGATTAGCACAAGTTGTTGGTAAAGTTTGTTCGTGATATTAATCATCCTAAGGCCGGGCAAGTAGTGAAGTATTCCATTGAATTTTTGAAGTTTAACGGGCAGAATAACTCGGATGGAAATGACTGTGGTATATTTCTGATGTACAATATGGAACTTTTTGATGGAGAAAATGTGTCCAGTGATGATGATATAAGCAAGGTATTTCTTCGTTACTTTTTAATTAGTACAACATGTTTATTAGAGCATTACTGTTCAGTTTTTTTAATTTTTTATACTTTCTGTTTTTGTTTTGAAGGGTAATGTGAGAAGAGTTCTTAGGGCGAAGTACTTACTGAAAGTTGTTCTGCATCCAACCAATACTGCCAAAGAATTTTTATTGGGTAATGTTGTTGAATTTTGTAAAAACAAAACCCAATTGAAGTTTAAAGTGGAAGAAAAGAAGAAAAATGATGGAGAGTTGAAGAAGAAAGGAAAGTTGAAGAAATAGATGTGTTTGTTGAAACAATGTTTTATGTTTACGTTTTCATGGGGATATGTATATCTTTGAAGAAATAGTTGTGTTGTTTAAACAATGTTCTATGTTTAAGTCTCGTGGGAATATGGGTAACTTTGAAACAAAAATTAGCTAATGTAATACTTACTAATTGATAATGTAATACTTAATACATGAAAAGGTAATAGTTGATGAAAACTAATGTAATAGGTGACGTTAGCTAATGTAATACTTACTGATAATGTAATACTTAATATATGAAAATGTAAAATCAACTGCATGTGTAATAATTGAAATTAGCTAATGTAATACTTACTAATTGATAATGTAATACTTAATACATGAAAAGGTAATAGTTGATAAAAAATAATGTAATAGTTGAAGCTAGCTAATGTAATACTTACTAATTGATAATGTAATACTTAATATATGAAAATGTAAAATCAACTGCATGTGTAATAGTTGAAATTAGCTAATGTAATAGTTACTAATTGATAATGTAATACTTAATACATGAAAAGGTAATAACAATTGCAATAAACATAATATTAAAGTAAGATTAACATCTTATAAGTGCATGTGTAATAGTTGAACTAAAACAATGTAATACTTACTGAATAACAATGTAAAACTTAATACAGAAAAAGTAACATTTGTAATATTAATTCTAAAATAATCTAACATTTGGTGTTTTTGAACCAAATTCCCTTGGCTGATCACTTCTGTTAACATGGGCTTCTGTACTCTTTTTTCCTCCTTTTTCTATAGCCCCTTTTATCCATTTTATTTTGGTTCAAACAATGTTATGTACTTTTCAGTTTTTACTAGTAATCAATGTAAATATTGGTAGTAATCACTGAAAATATTTTTGTTCTGAAGTATAAGTTTTTTTTATTGTTTTTTTTGGTGCATAAACATAGGTAAAGGTAATATTAACTGCATGTGTAATAGTTGATAAAAACTAATGTAATAGTTGAAGTTAGCTAATGTAATACTTAATATATGAAAATGTAAAATCAACTGCATGTGTAATAGTTGAAATTAGCTAATGTAATACTTACTAATTGATAATGTAATACTTAATACATGAAAAGGTAATAGTTGATGAAAACTAATGTAATAGGTGAAGTTAGCTAATGTAATACTTACTGATAATGTAATACTTAATATATGAAAATGTTAAATCAACTGCATGTGTAATAGTTGAAATTAGCTAATGTAATACTTACTAATTGATAATGTATTACTTAATACATGAAAATGTAATAGTTGATGAAAACTATTGTAACAGTTGAAGCTAGCTAATGTAATACTTACTAATTGATAATGTAATACTTAATATATGAAAATGTAAAATCAACTGCATGTGTAATAGTTGAAATTAGCTAATGTAAGTAATTGATAATGTAATACTTAATACATGAAAAGGTAATAACAATTGCAATAAACATAATATTAAAGTAAGATTAACATCTTATAAGTGCATGTGTAATAGTTGAACTAAAACAATGTAATACTTACTGAATAATAATGTAAAACATAATACAGAAAAAAGTAACATTTGTAATATTAATTCTAAAACAATCTAACATTTGGTGTTTTTGAACCAAATTCCCTTGGCTGATCACTTCTGTTAACATGGGCTTCTGTACTCTTTTTTCCTCCTTTTTCGATAGCCCCTTTTATCCTTTTTTTCCTTCCTTTAGTGACTGAACGAGCTGGATCTAGTGTTACATTTGATGTAGATGAAACATGTGAACCTGAAGTTTCTTCTTGTTCTTCTCTATTGCTCAATGAAGAAAGAGCAACGCATAGATCTTCATAAGCGTCATCAACTTTTTTTCTTGCTGCGTCACTGTCTTGGCACTTCAAAAATAGATTATAGAACTTTCTTGACATTTCATGCCGCCATTGAATCAAACTGTTATTCCTGTCAAAATTTTCCAAGGTGTGGAATTTATCCCAAACTGATGATTTTGCAAATTTTGTCCATCTTTTCGATATATACTTTTACGGTATCTTTATACGATCATTATGATAGAGGACTTTCAATATATACCTACACAAAATACCACATTCTTCAAATTTTCTACAATTGCAACTCACAAAGTCGGTTTTGGATCCATCATGACATATCTTGTATGTCCGTAACCATCAAGTCCACAAATCTCATAAGTTTGCAAAGACTTCATCAACGTCCATAAGAGTACATTTCCTTGTAAGTGCTAGCCTGAATTCTTTTTCAAATCGTTGAAAGACAGATAAAGTGTATACCTCTGAAGCGTGCTTAAGCAATACCGTTAATAGAAGTGTAGACGTTGGAATTGATCTTGCAGTTTTGAATTCATCTTGTTCTTCTGTCTTCCTCCAATTTTCCAATATACTTTTAAAAATTGAATGAAATTCTACAAGGCTAGTTGTTTTTTTCACATTGCTCCCCATTGCACTATTTGTAACCTCACTGCGTTGTGATGAAAGTATACCTGCTGAAAAGTAATCTTTGTTCAAGGCCGTGCACCATTTATCCTTCAAAGCATACAATCTTTTAAACCACGTTTCGTTTTGTAGCTGATACTTACTAATCATGTCATTCCAACATTCTTCAAATTCAGCTTCATCATTACAACCCAACATACATTTTCTGAACTCGTCCTTGAAGACATCATCGCTCTTCAAACGGCCGAACTTTTTTATGGCATTTTGATACAAATGACATTGGCACAACCTGTGTTTTGTATTAGGGAATGCCTGTAAAGGTAATAAAGAGTATTTATTAATGTATCACAATAAACTTTATAATGTAATATAGCATTTTTGTACAATGTGTAATAGAACTGTTAAACAAAAAGTAATAGTTAATGTTCCTTATTATAATAGTATCATATAGTTAATGTAATACTTAAATATAATAAATATAAAAATGCTTACCGTTGCTATAGCATTTGTAATTGCTTGATCCTGATTAGTGAATATTGTCACCGGGCACTTGCTTCCCATTGCTTTCTTGAATATTTCAAACAACCATTCAAATGATTTTGTTTCTTCATTTGCCAAAAATGCAACCCCAAACATAATGTTTTTGCAATGATTGTTTAACCCAACTATTGGAGCACAAATCAAACCATATTTGTTTGTACTATATGTTGTGTCAAAGACAACAACATCACCATAAATATCATAATCCTCTTTCATCATTGAATCTCTCCAAAACACAATACTTAATCTACCTTCATCATCCAACATTACTCTCAAGAAAAAATCAGTTTCTTCAGATTATTGTTTATACAACATCTCAACAAGTGTCTGTGCATCTCCACTCCCTCTTTCTTTTAGTTTTGTTAGGACCTAACTATGTAAGCCACATAGTTATAATAGGTTTTGACAAAGAAATATATCATATGTTATCTGACAGCCAAGATAACATATGACCTTGGACAGCTAAGACATCAACTTCAATCTGCACTTCTATATATATCAACTGGACAGCTATGATTCAAACATCCCTCAAAGATATCACTCAAATCCTCTCATATACATTAATGTATCTAACTTACATGTGTAGTATGATGTATTACATAATGCCTAAACCTTCTAGATCAGAACTTAGCTCTGACAGCTAAGGTTCTCTCACAGCAAAGGTTTCACCCCTCAACAGCTATGATCTTCAACATCAACAGCTATGAAGAAATCCTGTGATGACCAAGATGTGCCTTGTCCAAATCTCTCCATACGAATGTTGCCGGCTCATCTCCATGAAGATCACATGCACGGTTGCGAGATTCCGGCTAATTTATTCTCCGATCAACAAAGGCTCTAAATGCAACTCCAACATGCATTTACTCCCTTGTCTCCTTGTCTCCTCCAACGGCTATTTCCAAGCCTATAAAAGGAACTCTCCAAGGCGAAGACACAACCCTTTCACACACAACTTCTACAAACCTTGCATCCAAACCTTCTCAACTGCAACCAATAATCAAAACAATATTAAGACACTTGTAGCGATCTCGGGTGTATAAGGCGGTTTGTAAGAACCCCTTAAGGCCGACTTTAAGTGGGTAGTGTGAATAGCTCGGTGTAGAGCTTGATCCCTAATAAATTTGTACTTATTAGGAAGAGGAAGTTCAAGGAACTTGCCTATCCAATCCTTTGTAAATCTTAACGGGAACTAGATTTAAGTGGATTGATCTCACTTGTCAAGGTTGACGGTGAGGGTGGACGTAGGAGGAGTGAACTGAACCACCTTAAAATTCCTTGTGTTCAATTGGTATTATCACACAACACACACACACATATACACACACCTACACTATTCACTTGTCTTTACATTATTTCAAACACTTTTATTCATTTGCACATTTAACTCCAATCTTTAAAACCGGTTAACCTCGACGGCTAAGATTTCACCTCAGTGTCAAACCTTAAACGCCTAACCTTTAATTTGATCTAAGCAAACAGGACCTTTCAATTGGTATCGAGCTTGTCTTCACACACAAAAGTCTAACAACTTGTGAAGGATCAACTACCAACCCATCATGCCTCAACCAAGGAGAAATAATGAGAAAGACATTCCCCATATTGATATTTGTGGATCATTTGAAATATATGCATCAAAAATTAAAACATACCTTGATGCCAATAGTATTTGGAATTGGTATGCCCTTGAAAATGAAGTCATATACCACTGTATACTGTTGATACAAATGGTGGACCTAGCAAAGTAAAATCTCGAGTGCAGACGGATTCGGAAAGACGGCTAGTCGGTGCCAACCTTAAAGTCAAAAACATACTCCAAAAGAGTGTTAATGACTCTCTTGCTCAAGAAATTGCCAAGGAACCATCTGCAAAGGTGCAGGGAACTCATTCATACCAAGTTCCAAAAACACGCTAGTGTTAGAACACAAAACCTATACAACCTTCTTAGACAACTTGACAACTTCAAATTCTACCCTGGTGAGAAAGTAAGTCCGCAAAACCAAGGTTTGAAGACTTGGTAAGATCAATTGCGATCATGGTAAAACTTTTGAGAACCAAGACTTGTGTCTCAAAATATACTCCAACCTTCCTCAAGAATATGAGAAGGTAGCTTTGCCAATAAGAGAAGGCTCGAGAATGGAGCACCATGAATGTTGAACAATACTTTGGTAAACTTGAAGCCTATGAACTAGAAGGAATGATAAAACTTCAACCTTTGTTCCCTCCATTTCACAAACTCTTGCCTTAGGCCCAAGAAACCACCCAAAACCAATTACCCAACAAGATATTGATTCTATGGTTCTTCTCTCCCTCCAAAAGTAAACCTTCCCTCAAATAACCTCTCCCAAGGAGATCTACCAAGCCTCATATCCATGGTGTCGAAACACCTTGAGAGCACATAAGAAGTCCTTTGAGAGAAGCTATAGCCCATCCACCTACGATCAAGAGAACCCTAAAAAGAAAGTTGAATGCTTCAAGCTGTAAGAAGCTTGGACATTACTCCTCATTTGTCTGAACCAAGGAAACCTAGGGAAAGTCGACGGCTAAGAAATTCTCATACTCTAAAGAGATAATTCATAGTTCAAGATGCAAGCTGCTACAATTGCACAAAGAAGAAGAATGAGAAGAATAAAGAGCAAGTATTGATTCTTGACTCATCCAAGTTCGGTGATGAGGAATGTGAGTACGGTGACTACGAAAGTGAAGGAGAAGAAGCAATGATATGCTTGATGGTGGAGATGATGAAGACTCGGACAATGAAGAGGATCTTGAAGCCTTAGGCACATTTTCTTTGAGGAACTAAAGCAGTACCTCAATTCAATACCTTAAATAATGAATAATTTAAACAATTAGTTAGTACTTTATTAATTCAAATAAAAAGACACCAAACTGGCTTTGCTTCATTGCTCAATGACAATCTATCCCAAAGTAAAACCATTGAGAACCTTGAAAAAGCCAATCAAGGTCTGAAAGTCCAAAACCTTATGCTTGAAAAAGGCAATGAAGAGTGGCGGCTATGAATTCCAAACTTACGGAAACCAACATCAATCTTGAAAAGGAAAATGAATCTTTCAAAAGAAGTTTGAAACCTGGAACAACTCTGGAGAAGCCTTGACCCACTTTAGCTACAACCAAAGACACCCAAGTGACAAATCAGGAATTGGAGCTAACAATCCTACTATGTACACATATACCCCTCTTACTGATGAAAGGGCAATTGACAAGATGGTTCTTGAAAGCATGAACTATGTCAAGGCCCAAGAAAATGTTTATCCTATCCAAACCAAGGAAGATCTCAAGGAAAAAGGAAAAATGGATGAAGCTAGCTCCAGCCACACTGATGTATCAACTCCAGATAGCCCCACTCACACTAATAAAACTCATATAGCCATCCTAAAACAGTCAAAAGGAAAAGGAGAAAAAGCAAGCAAAGGTAAATACATATGGCAAAAGAAAGGAATCAAGGAGCAAATGAAGGAGAACCAACCAAGACATGGTGAACAGCAGAGGTCTCCTAGACAACCAAGACATGGTGGACGGCGAGAGGTCTCCTAGACAACCAAGACATGGTGGACAACGAGAGGTTTCCTAGACGGCCAAGATATGGTGAGCAGTGAGGTCTCCAAGACGGCAAAGATTCTATGATCATCACTCATATTCCAAACCTCAAAGACCCTAGCTGGCCATTCTCTAATGGAAGAAACCATGCCCAACACAATACCTCTCCTAGATCATCTCATAATTCCCCAAGCCATTCTCAGTTTCATAACCAAAATCAATTCTCTTCTCCCAACCAATTTCTTAATCAAACCCAACCTATTGCTCCTACTCCCTATATGCTGCAAATCATGGGATATTATAATGCCCTAAACAGTACTTTGGAAAGAGAGCAATGAACAAAGCTAGGGTACCAAAGAAATTCTAATCCTTTGGACCCAAAAGAATAAAGGGTACCATAAATGTATTTTTGTTTTGTAGGAACCTAGGAAAGGAATATGGTACTTGGACGGTGGATGCGGCGAGGCACATGACTTACAACAAGGAGTGGCTACAACAATATGTCCCCAAAAATGGTCCAAATGTAACTTTTGGTGACAATTCTCAAGCCAAAGTCAAAGGATCGGAAACCTTGTTACTAAAGATATTATTTTCACTAATGTATCTTATGTAGAGGGTCTCGAAGCACAATTTGATTAGCCTTAGTCGAGATTTGTGATAAGGGATATCATGTTGTATGTTCCAAGAACCACTTTGCACTATCAAGGATGTCAACAACAAATCAATCCTCCTTTGGAATAAGAAAAGGCAATCTCTCTTGTCTAAACCTAGAAATTGTGGATTCCTCGGATGCCCATTGCCTACTCTCCTTGATCAATCGACATGTCTTGGTTATGGCACAAAAGATTAGCTCACCTAAACACGAAAAGCATCTCAAAACTAGCCAACTCCAACCTAGTAAAAGGCCTACCCAAAATACCCTTCAAAAAGGACAAGCTATGCAAAGCTTGTCAATGTGGAAAACAAAAGAAAACCTCCTTCCTTTGCCAAAACCGGACTAGATACCTCTAAACCTCTTCAACTTCTTCACATGGACCTTTTTGGACCTATCGAACTAGATCTCTTGGTGGAAAGAGATACTCTCTTGTTGTAGTTGATGACTACACTAGATTTACTTGGATCATCCTTCTTGAATCCAAAAGAAATACTTTGGAACAACTTGTCAAATTGTTCAATAAAATTCAAAACCAAAAGGGTTTATCCATCATCAAAATTAGATCGGATCATGGTAAGGAATTTGAGAACAACTTGGTGTTGAAGAATACTGTGATCAAAAGGGATTGAGCACAACTTTCTGCTCCTAGAACTCCTCGGCAAAATGGAGTTGCGAAAGAAAGAATAGAACAATTTGTGAGCGGCAAGGTCTATCTTTGTCGAGCACAACCTTCCTAAATATTTTTGGGGTGAAGCGGTAACCACTTCTTTGTCTATGTTGAGAACAAGACCCTCATCAACAAGTTTCACTCCAAGACTCCTATGAACTTTGGAATGGAAGAACACCAACCATTTCATATTTCCATGGCTTTGGAAGTAGATGCTTCATACACAACAATGGGAAAAATAATCTTGACAAATTTGATTCAAAAAGTGATGAAGGAATTTTCCTTGGATACTCCAACACTAGCAAAGCCTATAGGGTTTACAACAAAAGAAGACTTGTTGTAGAGGAATCAATTCATGTAGACTTTGATGAAAATAATGACCAAAGTCACCTTTGAGCTATGTGATTTTGATGAAGGCGTGGGCAACTCGGATAACCTACACGAGGTTTCTCCTGTTCATGACCCCTCATGTCTCATTCTGAAGAAGATTCACCTTCCCTTCCTTATATAGTGCCCAAAGACACAAATAAACATTCAACTTTGCACGACGGCCATGAATCCTCTCCCAGCAGCAAGGTGCATCGCTGACCATGATGCATCAACTAACCTTCCTTCATCCAATCATCAAAATCCCCTTGAAGAAGACCCTATCCAACCTGATATCAACTCCGCTCAATCAATTCCTCAACCTGAAATCATTACCCACATTATACCTCCAAACAAAAACATCTATATAGATCTTCCTATACACAAAATGGACATACCACGACATGCCTGTTCTTGACTCTCTAATGAGTGCCTTCATCTCTCAAATTGAACCCAAAAAGATAAATGAAGCCCTTCAAGACCCAGATTGGATAGAAGCAATGGAGGAAGAATTGGAGCAATTTGAAAGAAATAAAGTTTGGAAGCTTGTTCCTAAGCGAAAGAATCAAAGCTGTCATTGGAACAAGATGGGTTTTTAGGAATAAGATGAATGAAGAAGGAGTTGTAATAAGAAACAAAGCTAGGCTGGTTGCTCGAGGATACGAGACAAGAAGAAGGAATTGACTATGATGAGACTTTTGCACCGGTTGCTAGACTTGAAGCTATAAGGTTATTTCTTGCCTATGCTTCATTCAAGAAGATGAAAGTGTTTGAGATGGATGTCAAAAGTGCATTTACGAATGGAGTCCTAAATGAAAAGGTGTTTGTATCTCAACCTCCTGGATTTGAGCATCCCAAGTTTCACGATCATGTATATAAATTGGACAAAGCACTATATGGACTTAAACAAGCACCAAGAGCTTGGTATGACACCCTATCTAGATATCTCCTTGGTAAAGGATTTACCAAGGGCCATATTGATAACACTTTGTTTATCAAAAAATATGGAGATGATCGAGTTGCTCATCCAAGTCTATGTTGATGACATCATTTTTGGATCATCAAATGAGGACTTGTGCTTGAATTTGGGAACATTATGAAGGACCGGTTTGAAATGAGCATGATTGGTGAGCTCACTTTCTTCTTGGGTCTTCAAGTCAAGCAAATGGAGGAAGGAATATTCATTAACCAAGCTAAATACACAAGGATATGATCAAAAAGTTTGATATGCTATCTGCTTCACACCAAAACTCCCTTGTCAACAACAACCAAACTTCAATGTTGATCACGATGGCCAAAGTGTAAATCCAACACTTTACGAAGTTACATTGGATCCCTTCTCTATGTAACGACTTCAAGACACGACATTATGTTTAGTGTCTGTCTTTGTGCTAGATTTCGAGGCAAATCCCAAGGAGTCTCATCTCTGTTTGTCAAGAGAATTTTGAGATATCTCGAAAGGAACTCCACGATTATGGATTATGGTATCCTCTGAATCCCCATTTTCTTTAATTGGATTCACTGATTACGACTATCTTTGGGTGTAACCTAGATAGAAAGTCCACAAGTGGTGGATGCCAATTTATTGGATCTAGAATCATTTCATGGTCAAGTAAAAAGCAAACCTCGGTAGCAACCTCAAGTGAAATTTGAATATATTCTTCTTGGTTTGTGTTGTTCACAAATACTTTACCTCAAAAGTCAATTACAAGACTTTGGAATTGAGCTGTCCAACATTCAATCTTTTGTGACAACTCAAGTACCATTGCCATGACGAGAAAACCTGTCCAACACTCAAAGACAAAGCATATTGAGGTCGAGACATCACTTCATCGAGACCATGTTGAAAAAGGAAACATTAGTCTTGCAAAAGTGTGTGCTTGAGAATAATGTCTCGACATCCTAACAAAGGCTATGGATGAGAAAAGATTTGAGATGTTAAGAGCAATGCTAGGCATGATTAATCTAACAAAATAAAAACTCTTATTCATTAGAATAAACCATTTCCTATGAGTCTTTGTCAACAACATTGTCGACGGCTAACCTTTTCTCAATTCAAAAGCTTCTTACACATCAAAACCAAACCTCATTTCTACCTTACAGAAATTCAAACACCATAAAAACAAGCCTAAATCCATATTACCAAAAGCTTCATCAACCCTCCTTCTCATCTCGGCAAGCACCTCTGAAAAGCCTTGACGACTAAGAATTTGTCAATCTTGTTTATCCCATAGGCGATCTTGGAAGCAATCATCCCCATATCCTCTATCACTATAAATAATGTGCGGAGCTTGATATGCACTCTCTTTGATATCTCCATATCTCTCCAACCAAATAGGGTGCCTTTCCATAAATGGATCAATAGCGAGAGGTTGAGAAGCTGCAAAGAAGGACAGACCCTCCTTGGCCACCACTCTTCATTGCATTATAGGGAGGATACTCACTAAGTGGTGAGATAAAGGCTGAAGGTACTGAAGAATTTGCACTTGCACTGTGCAATGATAGCTTGATCGAGGCGAGGACCTTCATCCTCCTCACCATTTAGAGCAAGCTGGACTCAAACACTTGAGAAATTGAGAAAACAACTTCATATAGACTTTGGAAGGAGAACTTTGCACTCTGCAAAGTTATCTCGATTCCCTCGAAGCTGTTTGGCTAAGAGTTAGAGAATCCCACTGGTGACAGTTGTGAATTCCTTGACGGCTATGAAATCGGGTTGACCAATTTGTGTGTCAACCTTAATCCTTTCATCAACTGTCAAGCTTCACTAGCTCTCCCAAGGTATAAACCCTTTCCACCTTGTCCTTACGCCTACTTGATTCTCCTTCTCTCTCCTTCCTTGACGGCTTAACCTTAGTTTGTCGAGATCACTCAGTTCCCCCTTGACTATCTTAGCCTTACCCTTACTTTTTGTTCTCTCTCTCAACCTATTTTCCTCACCTTCCAAAAGTGCTAATCTCTCCTCCTCCCAAAACTTCTTCCTTATCTCTCTCTTCTTCAACTCCTCCTCCTTATTGGGATCATCTTTTAGTATTTGATCCACCTCCTGCTCCAAACCTATATCGAGTTTGGAGTCTATATAACAGAAACTCTCTCTCAAATCTCTCCTCTCTTGTTTCATCTACTCTTGGACTTTGGAAAACAAGTCTCTTTACGATCTTAGCCATTTTGCTAGGGTGAACTTTGAAAACAAGTCTTCCCATTTGCTATGAATAAAATGGATTTGGTAAATTTCTTCATCGAACCATTGTCTTTTATAGGCAAATTCGGTTTCAATCAAATTAGTGGCAATGATCATTCAAAATAGACTTGGTGGTAATTAAGTCGACGGCTATGAATTTAGCTCTTGCCAAATCGAGGAAGTGTTTGGAACTTGCCACTAACAAATATTCATTAATTTCTCTGTTTATTCCCTCTGAAATTTCGTCTTTGTGTACGGAAATAACTCCCTTGTTTTGTGGGGAGTTATTGTACATGTAATGAGTAGTGGGACAAAAAACACTATTCATGAACAGTCACTATCTTAAATGCTATCTTTTAACCGTTACACTAACCCACGTATTAGCCGTTCAAACAAACTCAAATTCCCTCCTTTAACTATCATTTAACCTTGCGAACTAATCCCTCAGTTAAAAATCACCATTCTCTCTTCCAAATTCATTCTTTGATTCCCTCTGTTTTTGTCTCATAAACCATAAAAACTTTATGTTCTAAGTTAAAACATGTCTTACCCAGAAGCCCATGGATACTTCATCAAACCTGAGTTCTATGAGCACAATGTTGGAGCTCTCATCAAAGAACTCTTGGAATCCAATCATCTCTGCAATATGATGGAAGCTCAACCTCCTATTTATGAGAAGCTATGCAGAGAGATTTTTATGAAAGGAGAAAGACAATCAAGCGGGGCAATCAAAACCACCATTGAAGGTACTGAAATCAATGTGACCCCAAGATTGTGTCCAAGGTTTACAACATCCCTATCAAAAGCAATGGTGTTTCAAATCTCACGGAATAGGAAAAGACAACAACCTGGAACCATTCTACAAAAGGTTCTTTGACAAACCAATTGCAATTATCTATTGGTTCGGGACAAACCAATCAAAAAGAAGGACCTTGATTTGTTCAAATCAACCTAATGGATGTTGTAATCAAAGGGTTTGATGGAAAGCGGTCATCATTTGATCAAATAAGTCCTAATGAATGGAAGCAAGCCCTAAGTTTGATAACCAAAGAAGTAAGCCCGGAGTGTTGCTTTACTTCACAACTTTCAATTAGCCATATCTCCCTCTCCTTGGAAATACAAGAAACAAAATCCAAGGATGAACAATTTCGGAGATTCATGAGTGGAATTCTCCATCACCTTATTCCAAGGTTGAATCCTCCCTAAAGGATGAGTGGCTTGAGTCTGCATCTCTAGTATCAACGAAGCTTCAACTTGAGCACCTTCAAAGGCGAAGGGTAGAGAAGAAATTAGAGCTTGGGGACGGCTACGAGAATTTTGATGAAGCCTCTCAAAGATTGAAAAAGAAAAGCTGAGAAGGATATGAAGATATGGCGGGGATTGGTAAACATGGTGAATGACAAAAGATCCAAGAGAAAGCATGACAAAGGTGTTGTCATAAAAGAAAGAGCTCAAGAGACTTCTCCTTCCAAAATCGAAAAGAAGAAAAAGCCTAGCCAAGATGAAGAAGAAGCTGGAAAGGGAAAGAAGCTTAGTAAAGGAAAGCAAATCCAAGAAGAGGAAGGCTGTTGAGCAAGAAAGTGCTCAAG
Source organism: Adenophora triphylla var. japonica (assembly GCA_022495995.1). Classification (NCBI taxonomy): domain Eukaryota; kingdom Viridiplantae; phylum Streptophyta; class Magnoliopsida; order Asterales; family Campanulaceae; genus Adenophora; species Adenophora triphylla. The sequence continues at coordinate 3,424 of JAFEMH010000297.1, read as the reverse complement.
GAGCGACAAAAGGGAAGATGGTAGGCGAAGAGCAAGGCGACGGTGAAGATACTCGGTCGAGATCCTATTTTCAAGGACATTGATGAATATGATGGTGAAGAGGAAGAAATCCACTGATGTTGTGTATCTTTGGTGAAGCTCGAGGTGATGAGTTTGATGAAGATATGAGAAGAGAGCATTCTTTGAGTCACTAATGGAAGTAAGGACGGCTAAGGTTGGACAGTCATGCAGGGCGGCCATGGAAGCTTCATCTCGACGGCTAAGGTTGTCTCAAGTGCTTTGAAACCCCATCCAAGGTAACCTCTAAGCCTTCTCTTACTCTCGGTACTTTCTCTAGGAAGAGAAAAACGAGATAAAGATGCTCCCAGTCCAAAAGTTGAAACCAACCACTCCTCGACCCTCCTCGTCCAAAGACCAATCTAGTTCACCTCATGACTACTGTGGCTCGAGGCATCCTAAATCTTAATCCCTCTAACATTAGTCCAAATGAGCCAAGTGTTGAAAAGATAGGGGGAATAGCTCTAGCTACGAAAAGGATGAGCCTACGGTAGGGGAATAAAAGTCCTATGTCTCCCATTCGGCGGCTATCCCTCTCTCCAGTCAAGAATCACCCTCGATAGTCCCTCGAGATCCTTCCCCCATCACGAAAACATTTTCAAAGCATGCGAAGGACTTTCCTTAGAAGATCCCAAGCATGTCCCTGTTGTTACCTATTACTTGAGACAAGTGCTAACGAGAGGAAGAAACTTCAAAAAGCCTTGAAACTTATCAAAAACGAGAGATTTGTCCAAGAAAGCTAGCATTCACACTGAACCCATTCCTGAACTGAACCTCAATCCAAGTTTGTTGAATCTGTTCAAATTCAAGAACCTCATGTTGTTACCCAAGATGCGAGCTGACACGATCTTGGAACCTCAACGATCTTGGCTGAACCTCGGCGATCTTGAACCGAACCTCAACGATCAAGAATCTCAATTTAAACCTAGTGAGCACGATCAAAACCAAGGCTGGTGATCCCTCCCTTGAATCTGAAATCCTTCCTACTTGTGAACCTTGGATTTTGGATTGTGAAAATTGACTTTTCCTTCCCCTCTATCATGGCTGCCCACCAAAGATTGAAGGATATTTCCCATTTCCACTGAAATTGCCAATCCTCGCCTAGTCTCCAATCCTTAGGTACATTAAGCAAAAATTCCATTATGATTCATGCAAGGAATAGATGTGGCCTCGTAGTGTTTGCCCATGAGGAATGGAAAAAGTCTGAGAATAGCTCTCCCAAGCTCCTTCTTTCACAAAGCCCCCTTGCTACCAAACTTCATGGATATCTCTACCATAATAGATTGGGAAATTACTGTTCTCCCAGCTTCTCTCTTCAAATATCAATGAATGCATTTATATGCCTTCATCCCTGGTGTATGCCCTATGCATTGAGCTTGCGAAGAAATGTATTGGAGGATTTGCCTCAATAAATCCATTATCATGGTGTCATTGCAAGACCCGAAGCTGGCGGCTATGTTTCCCCCTTCATCTTCGGTACCCTCTTCATTCATCCCCCTAAACACAAGATCTCTCCAATCCAACCTTCCTCCAAACTTCAATCCTTCAACTTTTGTACCCCATATCATGTGACCATTACGGACATGCAAAGATTTACAAGGTCAATGATAACCAAGATGAGACACATTTTGGAAGTCTCAAGTTTGTGTCAAAATACGAGAGGAAGGCCTCGAAGGAAAGGCCATTGAATCGATGAAGAAGGCTGTGAACTGGGAAAAAGAGCCTCACAGTCTTTGCTCGAAATGTGATTGTGTCAAGTGATGATGAAGATAGTGCTCTGTGATGAAACGGCATCAACTCTCGGCCTCTCTTGTTCTCATTTGTCTCAGTTGATCCACCTCTACATCAAACTCAACAACCCGTCTCTCTTCAATCAAACCCCTTCTTTTCTAACCTATTTGGGAACAAGGGGTCGAGCTCAAAACCAAAGAAGGCTCCACTTATAGGGTACTATGAGATTGAGAAATGATGAAGAGCCTCTGTCCCGAAAATTTGTTCTCGAGGAAAGGCAAAACCCGAAACCTTCACCTATGATGATGAGATGAAATTTGGGAATGGAACAATGAGATGTACTACAGAGGTGTTGAGGACAAGATGAAGAGAGTGCTACTTGCGAGAAGAGAGGAGATCCTTGCGGCAAGAAGAGAAAGAGATGAATTTTCTTAAGAAAATTTTATGTCTTTTGGATAAGTCCTTTTTAATCCCTACCTTTAATTCCTGCTTTTAAAACATTGTTTATTTTGGATAATATGTTTTGTTTTAAGACTCGATTGATTGAATCAAGAAGATTGTTCTCATCTTCATTGGTATATTCATTCTTGAGTATCTTGCGGAGTTATATCTTTATTAGATATATTACTTTGCCAAAAAGGGGAAATTGTTAGGACCTAACTATGTAAGCCACATAGTTATAATAGGTTTTGACAAAGAAATATATCATATGTTATCGACGGCCAAGATAACATATGACCTTGGGCAACTAAGCCCATCAACTTCAATCTGCACTTCTATATATATCAAGCTGGACGGCTATGATTCAAACATCCCTCAAAGATATCACTCAAAACCTCTCATATACATTAATGTATCTAAATTACATGTGTAGTATGATGTATTACATAATGCCTAAACCTTCTAGATCGAAGCTTAGCTACGACGGCTAAGGTTCTCTCACAACAAAGGTTTCACCCCTCAGCGGCTATGATCTTCAACATCAACGGCAGTATGAAGAAATCTGTGATGACCAAGATGTGCCTTGTCCAAATCTCTCCATACGGATGTTGCCGGCTCAATCTCCATAGAAGATCGCATGCACAGTTGCGAGATTCCGGCTAATTTATTCTCCAGGTCAGCAAAGGCTCTAAATGCAACTCCAACATGCATTTACTCCCTTGTCTCCTTGTCTCCTCCGACGGCTATTTCCAAGCCTATAAAAGGAACTCTCCCAGGCGAAGACCTCACCCCTTTTACACACAAGCTTCTACCTGTGAGCCTTGCATCCAGACCTTCTCGACTGCAACCAATAATCAAAAGCAATATTAAGACACTTATGCTTGATCTCGGGTGTATAAAGCTGATTTGTAAGAACCCCTTAAAACCGACTTTAAGTGGGTAGTGTGAATAGCTCGGTGTAGAGCTTGATCCCTAATAGGCGTACTTATTAGGAAGAGGAAGTTCAAGGAACTTGCCTATCCAATCCTTTGTAAATCTTAACGGGAACTAGATTTAAGTGGATTGATCTCACTTGTCAAGGTTGGCAGTGAGGGTGGACGTAGGAGGAGTGAACTCTGAACCACCTTAAAATTCCTTGTGTTCAATTGGTATTATCACACAACACACACGCAGCATATACACACACCTACACTAT